>SKCR01026029.1:0-204592 GCA_019454045.1 Zanthoxylum bungeanum | reverse complement strand
GGGAATGGCACACACGGGGTGTCTTCCTCTCCCGTGGGGATTTGCCTGACTACCCCGGATCGGCGTATCCGTAGCCTGGTTAGCCGGGATACTGAATTGTAAGGTTCAGAATTGTGTTTTGGGAGGCACCGGGCAGGACGCTGCCTCAGAACACTCGAGTTGTTATTTTTTCATGAATTTGTGTGGAGTATGTGCTAAGTCACCTCCATTTTGTTAACTTTACCTTGTTCCGTTTTTTGTTTTTCGCCGATGTCTGGCAAGGGGACGCCCGTGCCAAGATCCGCAGAGCCTCAGAGGTTGAAAATCTTCCCTCGTGTAAGTCTCAAATGCTCCACCAGCTCGGGGCTGGATTCGTTCCGCCGAGTCTGATCGTTCCACCAGCTCGGGGCTGGATTCGTTCCGCTGAGTCTGTATTGTTCCACCAGCTCGGGGTTGGATTCATTCTGTCGAGTCTGTATCGTTCCACCAGCTCGGGGCTGGATTCGTTCCACCGAGTCTGTATCGTTCCGCCAGCTCGGGGCTGGACTAATTCCGCCGAGGCTACTAGCCCCTCCAACCTCGGGGTTGGGTTATGTCCCACCGAGTGCCTGATTTCGGCTTAATGATGGATCATAGGAAAACGTGGAGGATGACCTGAGTTGGAACCAGAGTAGTTTTTTGCATGATTCCTAAGGCCAGCCACCTGACGGCTGATCAACACACTTCTGATTCTCGTAGTTCTCGGCACCAACTCGCACACTCGTTGGACCCAAGAACTAGGGGACAGATGTTGATGGGGATTTCTGCAACTAAGATATCCAAACAGTTCGACAAGGGAAAATAGGGAACTTCCATTTTTGGGAAAATCGAACGACCAGACGTATGGGCCAGTTCTCAGACAGTACGAGAATCCGAGCACCCCTTCCTCGGATATGGCGCGGATTTCATGGGCTGACAACATCAGAACCGATGCCGACCACTTAGGACCGGCGGCTCAGTTTGATGTATCTTACCTTTTGGAACAAGTCGGTGAGTTCGGATATTTTGGGTCAGGGCAGAAACAGCTTGGGAAGCTCGGCGGATCACTTGGCCGACCTCTTGAAGACCGACACAAGATCAGAGTTGTTGGATTTTTCCTCCAAAACGTGTCACAGGTTGAGAGCTCTTTACAGGCTGACATCATTACTGTTGCGTGTGGCAATGGAGAAAACAGAGTGATGTGACAGCCCGTCAGACGGCATGCTTGCTTTCGGCGACGACAGTCTTGGGGCAGAGAGCCCGTCAATCAGTCGGAGACCACGCGGGAAACGTCATAAAAGTGGAGGAACAGTGTTGTAATCCTCTTGATATATAAAGAGAAGTTAAATTCGTTTGTAGAGATATCATTTTTTTTATAGCAAAACTTGTAACTGAAAGAAAATGAGCACTACTTGTAAAACATCATAGGCAAAACAGCTCGGTTTTCATTAGACCATCCATGAAAACAGGTCGGCCGAGCTGGTTTTGGTAATAAAGTAACATCCCACTTTGTGTCCGTGGACGTAGGCTTGATCAGTTTGGTCGAACCACGTTAAACACTCTCTGTCGATTTTCTTGCGTTTGCTTTGCTTCCTGCCACATTTGTCTTTGGCCTCCCCATAACCAAACAAATTCAAGGTTGATGGAGGGTTATCTCAGGAGGGTTATCTCGAAATTGCACCTGAGACGAAAATCTTCTGTCAACAATATATTTTAATTATTATTATTATTATTATTATTATTATTACATTAAATTCATGTGGGATTTGGAAATCCAAACAACCATAGTGCGTCTGATCCCATGATTAATCACGTCTTTAGGTAGAGCACCTATACCGATCTCATATTCAACATGGAGGGCGGACATAATGCGTCTGATCATATTAATATTAAGATTCTGTTTATAAGAACAATATCAACTTGCTTAAATATTAATATAGTTTTTTTGTTAAACATTAATACAAGAATTTTATAGACATGAGTTCCCTTGGTATTTCACTTCAGATTTGTGTTATTAACACTTCCTGCTAACGAACAATGGTTTTAACAAATTCAATTACAGTCAACTTAACATCTAACATCAATCAAAACATCAAGAGATTGATAATACAAATTCCTTGAGTTCAGAAATTAAATCAATAAGCTGTTCTGTGAAGGCCAAAAAAAAAAAAAAAAAAAAACCCTTTCTGGAACCATGAAACATATTTATTAAAAAAACTCATCTATTAACAATTTGGAAGCCATGCCTAAGATGGTGTGCATCAAAATGGCTCACTGTATGCTATCTCTTATTAATTAGGTAATGTACAAAAAGCACCTGATTTACAAGCATTGATCAGAACTAAATTACATCAAGGCAACATGGGATGGTTTAAGAAACCAGAGCTGGATGGTACATAACCAAAGTCGAACATAACATATATGCAAACTCGACTTGAACTTTCAATACACAGTTTCTCCACCTTATCTTGTCACAAGCCAACCTGGTTTGACTAAGACATCATTCTTGAAGTCGCGACCAGTGATGGAAGTGGATTCACCTTGTCTACGATAACACTGCATGAAGAAGAAACTGATTCAAACCGACTTTTAACATTTTTCATTAATGGAAATGTGTGCCTACCCTAAAAACTAAGGAAGCAGGAAAAAAAAATTGACTTTCACAGGCATTTGTTGCCTGAGGTGACTTGATGCGATGCTGGAAAGCGGGAAAACTTGTGTTTACGATTTTATGACTACTGATAGAATCTATCTATTTGTTTCCATGAAGACAGAACGCAAGAATATTTCTGATTGCAAATTATAAATGTTGGATTCCAAAATGCATTTCTTTACTTCAGTCCCTTGATCAAATTCAAATTCATAGTGTCAGAAACATCCAAAACCTTATTTCTGATGCAAATTTGAAAAGAACAAGAACTAAAAAGAGGACAAATATAACAGTAACAGCAAACCTTATAACAGACAATGGTATCATCAGGGTACATAGCAAATAGTTTAGTTCCAAGGCGGGCATGACAGGAATCACAGAGGTTCTCATCGTTTATTTGCACATATCTTGATCTTTCCTCCAACCTTGCCAACCTTGCATCAATGTCTACAGCTCGGGATAGATTATGCACTATCTGGAAAAAGTAATCAAATTGTCATTCGACTGAGGCAAAAGGCAAGGTCAAAAAGAATATGGTCATACTATTTTGATAACAATTAAAATCTATATGCTAGTAATGCTGCTAAATCAAACATGTTAAAATCCAAGAAAGAACGGTTCATTCAGATCAAAGATATTTTATATAGACCATCTTGAGAACCATGGGTTACCAAAAAAGCTATCCAAGAAAATTAAGGTTAATGTTTACAAGAGATGTTTATATAAAAGGGGAGGCAATAAAAATACTATAATACACTAATAGGTTCCAAACACGAAAGGCAGAGGGGAGTTTTTTTTTTAATTCTCATTTTGAGAGGAGAATAGAAGATTCATACAGAAAGATGTTACTAGAAAAGCTTTTTCACATTTTAAGTCGAGAAAGGCTTACTTGTCCTTGACGATGACTGTGATGCCGAGCCCTTAACATTCTCAGGATTGTATCTGACGCAAGTTGAAGGGGCATCTCGGGGGACAATGCCTGCAACTTAAAATCTCAGATAACTCACAAGAATATTGGAGAAAACAGAAGAAGTACAATAAAGAAGCAATCCTACTTATTTATCACTCTCACTAAGGATAACAATCATAATATTCTGCAGCACAAATGAAATGACTATTATCTTTTCGACTGCCATATTCAATTCCTTTCATTTTTTCCCAATATAAGATATTGACATATAATGTGCCATTCAGCTAATATATCCTAAAAGTATGTCCATCTTTTGCTAGAAGAGAATTATCTCTTACATTATCAAAATGAAATATAATATTATATAAGCCTCGATACAACCAAAGACAGGTATAAGTTTCACAAAATCAGAACATAACATTATATTTAAACTAAACAGCATCAGAAGGGGATGAGAGTTTTGATATACCCCTAAAACTTGCAAGGGATCCAACGACCCTCCATGATTGTGTAAAAGGCGAACAGCAGCCTTGAACATGGGCTCCTTACCATCTCGTGTATCTAAATACATATCAAGTAACCTGAGGCAATCACAACATAACAAGTCAAAGCCAGAGGCAAAGGTATATTGCATAAGCATCACAGTTAGAGTTAAGACGGAAAGAGGAAAAATAAAATACCAAGTAAAAGCAAAGAAGTAAAAAAGGAAATAGAAGAAACTAACTGCATATAGGCATCCGGTCTTCCAACCTCAGCACAATATTGTTCTGCAGCTTCACTGTCCTCCAACTTCCTGAGAAGCCATGGCACACCATTATTACATTTCAAAAAGATTGTTTTTCATCTATATCACAAATACATAGGTCAAGGTAAGAAATTGCTTATATACACATGAATGTATGGACATCATATTAGGAAAGCAGCTTATAACCCAAGAAGGATCAAGAATAAAGTAAAAAATAAGATAATAAAGATCAAAAGAATAGTTTTTGAGAAAAAAATAGAAATAGTACTTTTAATCAGGAATCGATTAAACAGTAAATATAGCAAATAATGCTAACAATAGTACATAACATTAACTTTTTGTACCACATCATGAATCGTATCTAATTTGTGCACTGTGTACATGACTAATAAAACCCTCAACTCTAGATTTAGCAGTTTCAGATGCTGTTCTACATGCCGGTAATCTAGCATTAATATAATAAAATGACTTGGCTCTTACAAGGCCAAAATTTGGAGGACCAACGTCTCTTGTCCTAATTTTCTGTATACAATAGCCTGTCAAATAAAACCAACAATTAAATCAATAGTAGTAAGCAGAAAGCAAGAAATATCATGTTGACAAAATCAGTCTTTGACGGGCAAAGGAGACACATAACACTTCCAGTTGCCATCAAGAACAAGTAAATGATCAATGTAACCAGCTAGGATCTAAAATGAGCTGAATCCTTGACTTGTAAAAATAATGACAAAAATTCTTATGGTAATGGTGTTTTGCAAATTTTTGGGTCATTTAGTTGGAAGGAATAGGAGAATACTTTATGAAGCAAGGGAGGAGGATGCCGAAATTTTATGGGACAAAGCTTATTTTCTTGCTCCCTTTGGGTGTCAGTCTCAAGTGATTTCCAGGATATTCCATTGTATGTATATTCTTTAAGAATAACTGGCAAGGTTTTGTTAGATGAGCAGCATTCTTTTTTGTTTTTCAAGTATTGATTTTCTTATTATGTACTTCTGGTCCATTGTCTTCTAACTTCCTTCAGAAGAATATTTCTTATTTCTTATAAAAAAACAATAGTAGTGATAATGATTGACCAGACCTTTTCCAACCATAAATCTGATCCTTCAATCAAGTCAAGGACCTCCTCTGGATCATACAAGTCTGAAGACAGTAAAAATATCTGCAAGCTTTCTCGTACAGGACTTTGAAAGATTGAGTTCCTCCCGAAATCAGAACTTGTTTCTTCCATCCCAGTACCAAAGGTTTTTGAGCCACTTTCTTCTTCAAAGGTTTCAATCGCTAACTTTGCAAGTGAGAGAGCATATAAAGTATGGAACTGGGAGTCATCAGAGTCTTGATCTTCAATCAACCACTGCAGATACCTGCACATGTGAGAAAGCTGAGTGCAAGATCCACATTGCAAAGGCCACATCAAATACAGCAGAAAAACTGTCTCTGAGGAACTCTGATAAAACAAAGATTGTTCTTGTCAGTACAATTAGAAATTGAGACAATCATTTCAAAATTAGCTTCATAAAGAGAAGTTTAACCCAATATCTAATGCATGTAAAAAGTTTCACTGATGAAACAAGATTGAAGATCTAAGTCAATTTCCTGAGGAGATAGCATGAACCAATTTGTCAGCCACTGGTGATCCTCAAACGGAGTTTGAGTAACCTATGTTAAATAAGTTTTGGGTTTACCTGCATAGCCCACCTACAGAGCATCATAAGGATATATTTGATTCAGTTCAGCCAACACTGAGTAAGCCCATGTCTCAATTCTCGGGCAATTGCTCAATAAAAACCTTGTTTCTTAATATTTCAATATTTCATGGGAAGGTTACCACTTGACCTAAAAGCTTAAGTTGATATTAAGGGTTCAAGAACAGTATTCAAGCTCTAACATTTCACAATGGGCGAGGCCAGACAAAGTTGTACTTTTGTCATCCAACTGGCCTGATCTATCAGCCTAGGATGAAGGAAGCTGAATCAGCAAATTAGGCACTTAAATCAAACAATGGCCAAATAAGTGAATCCAATCTGATTGAAATTCAGTGAGTTTAGACAAATACTGCAGTGATCTAAGTAATTAACTACACGTAAACATGTTTCTATAATCTTTCGTCAAATTTCTCAAAAAAAATAAAAATCCATAACTTCAGTAGAGTAATGCACAGCATATTACATGAAAATTGTAACGGATACCTTTGGAGAATTTCAACCTTTTTTGAATCAATTGCTGCAATCACGTTATCTGCAGAAAGAAGCTAATCAATAAATAGGCGAGCAATATACAGAAAAAATAAAACTCCACACTCAACATAGTAGTTACAAGCTACGGAATTTAGCCAAACAATCTCATGCAAATAGCCAATGCACCATGTTAATCCAATTTGACATTGTAAAAATCACTTCAGCATTGAAAATTGGCAATTCACTTTTATAAATGCCAAGCCCGGTGACTGAAATTAATGGTTTGGTAAAATTTTTTATCTAGCTACTTCTTGTTTTTGGCTAGGATCACTAATAATAATAATATGATCAAAATTTTTAAAACCAAAAGTGGCACTTATCCAAGTTGTGCATTCTTTTTCAAGTCTGACATTATTTTTTTCTATGAGACAAGAATGCTTAACACAGACCACGAGAACTTAACCCAAAAATTACCCCAGGTGTCACAAAACCAAGAGAAGCATTCTATAAGGCATGAAGCCTACCTGGTGAAAGCTGATTCACTCTTATCTCTGATGTCAAAACTTTAACTGCCAGCACTGAATTTATTTCCGCAACCTAGTAAGATATAAAAAAATGTATTTATTAAATAAAAAAACAGTAAAATCTTCTCGCCGTATCTGATATAATATTTACCTTCCCACTTTTAGGTACCTCAAAAAATTTCTCCATTTAAAAAAGTCAGAGCACATATTAGCTATAAAGATCGCATTTTTTATTCTCCTATATTGTAAATTTTCAACTCAAATGTGATCAGATTGCTCGCAAAAGCAGTAAAGATAAGTTCCCATAAAAAGTGGGAATTGCGAAGGTAGACCAGAAAATGGAGATACAGAGGTAATACTATAAAGTTTCTATTTAAAACACAATTTCTGGTAGAAATGGCACATACCCATCTGAGATGTTGCAAAATTAAATCCTCATCAGATGACCCCTCAAGAATCTTCGAAGCCTCGGTTGCAGCAACCTCCCTGCCAGACATAACATCTGCACTGCCATCAGGCAAGTCAATCTCCGCAGCAGGGTCTTTCCACAGACCAGATGAATAGTTTCTCGCTAACACGTGCCAGATAGCAAGAGCCTTTGAGCTCATCCCTTTACTTGCATACAGGAAGGCAAGCGCTCGAAGATGCCCAGATTCGTCTAATAAAGTTTCTAACTCCTCCTGCACTGTCCACGCAAGTTCTAGGGTCATCCGTCAAGCAAACCCTGAAAACGGCCTCTCTGTTTTCAATGCATTGGAATACTAAGATTCCATATTTTACCAATATTCACAGAGTGCTTTGACTTGAGGCCCATACAACTAATTTATATGACCATACACTATTAAGGTACATTGTTTTCAAATCCAAAATGCTTCTATCCATACCAGTGAATATCCACTTCTAGTTAATATATCATGGGACTGTTATTTAATGAACACTATCTCTTAAATGCCAGTGAATATCCACTTCTAGTTAATATATCATGGGACTGTCATTTAATGAACACTATCTCTTAAATGCAACCCATCATTATCTTTTGTTGATAGGAAACAGAAACTTTTATAGATTATAGAAAGAAGGAAAGGATTATAGAAGTGAACCAGAGGTCCACAAACTAAAATATTCCCTACAATGTAGAACTCCAAAAATTATACAAAACTCTGAATATAGTAAGCCTTGAAACCTAAGACAGAGGTAGGAAAAAATCCAAACCAAAAAAATTAAACCAAGACAGCAACCCATCATTATCAAGCAGACTCCAACTTAAAAGCAGAATTCAATTAATTTCCGCCAAACTAAATGTTTGCTCTTCCAATTTTTTTAAACCAAAGACCCAAGCATTACTCAAAGTACAGCCCATGGGATCTAGGGCCTTAAGGTCCGTTTGTTTCGACGTAAAACGATTTCTGTAAGTAAAAGATTTTCAATGAAAATCATTTATGCAAAGGAAAGTGTTTTCTGGTGTTTGGCTATCGCCTGAAAACATTTTCGAAAAGCGTTTTCTGATGTTTGGAGAGTCAAATATTTTTTTCAAAAAATTATTTTTTGGTGATTAGAAGTACATATAGCAAAAAGGTACGGGTCTTGCCCGGATTCGCATTGTCCCAGAAGACACGGGTCCAGAAATAGTCGGGTCCAAAAAAATTTCGGATTGGAGTTGCAAAATTCCATACCTGCACAGGTCCGGACACCGGTATTTCCAAAAGCGAGTCCGGTACGAATATGCATACACTCGGAAGACCCCGAGTCCGCAAAAAATTTCCATACCCGGGTAGCAAAACTTGGGATCCGTACGTCTCCGAACCAAAGTATTTTTGAACCCGAATTCGCATAAACCCTGAAGACTTGAGTTTGGAAATACTCAAGTCAGGAAAAAATTTTGGACCCTGATAGGAAATCTGGACTTGGAAATCTGGAATTTTCGGATCCGAGTATTCCCAAATCCATATCCACGTGGGTCGGAAATTCCAGGACCTTGGTCTGGAATTTTATTGATTTTATACAAATATAATTGAAAAAAGATTTTAAAAATTCGGATTTCTGGATTCGGTCCGGGCACACAGCCCCGAAATTTCGGGAACCGAGTTCATAATTTGATACAAGTATAATTAAAAAGATTTAATATATATATATGGATTTCCGAATTCGGATATATGTGATCCATATTCACGCAGGTTCGAAATTCCAAAACCTGTGTCCATAATTTTACACAAATATAATTGAAAAAAAATTAAAAAAAATATGGATTTATGAATGTAATCCGGGTACACCCAGAGGTGGATTGAGTATACCCGCATCCGGATCTGGATATTTTTTTCCAGATCAGGATACGGAGTCGGATCCCCCAAAACATATCCCAACTCGGATCCATGCAGATCTAGGTCCAAGTCCGAATTTTTCCATTCCTTGAAGTAATCTATGGAAATTTTGGAAAAAAAGAAAAAATTCTGTAAAATGACTCACGGATACTTAACTTTTTTGTTGACCAAAAAATAGTGTACATTAACCATGTTTTCCGTAAGTGTCTCAAACACCATAAAATGAGGAAAACGTTTTCCGAAAATCGTTTTACTACCAAATAAACGGAACCTTAGTGGAAACTATAGAGCAAGCATTAAATCGCTATTAGCTGGCTTATGAGTTGTACTTTGCAGCTTATTCTGAAAAGGCAGAGAGCTTGAACTACTTGGTTATCATTCCACAATTTGACCTCAATTTTTTTTAAAAATATATATATATTATCCCGAAAATGTTAGTAAATTTCATTTGTCTGCATCTATCAATCATAGATGACATTAATTAATCACTCTCATAGGATGACCAGAGGCTCAGGCTTGAAAAATTATCATAAAAGTATAAAACCACAAATACAATAGGATGCCCATATGACAATTAGCTCAAATAAGCAAAGATGAAAGTGGTACATACCACGATACAACTATTTTCAGAAGATGCTAACTTCTCCATATCATGCACATGGTTTAAGGCTCTATAAAGATACATTAAAAGTGTGTCAACCCCCTCCTTCACCAAGACAGTTAACTCTTTCTCGCGAGAAATCTCTAGATACCTGTAAAGGATAGAGTATTTACGCTCAATCTAGTCACAAGCCACCACTAGACAAATACTGCTTAAAGCAATAAAAATGCAATTCTAAAACATGGGATCACTTAATCCGAAATTATGTTGCACTGCTAAATTTGTCGATACCTGGTGGTGTTTCTAATTGCTAGCTCTAGCAACTCAGCTCTACTTGGAGGGTTTGATAGAAAATCATCGTCTACTGCAGTTTCTACACCTGCTTTTCTGAGAAAAATAGTTCTTTGGATAGCCATTAGCCCATTATCTACAACATCCTCAAGAGGCGCGGGAGGTGGATGCAAACCCCAATAGCGGTTTCTAGGAACCTGAAATGATGAGCCCGAGTTCTATGACTAAATTTTTGAAACATTACACCAAACAGTTTAAATATACAGCAAAAGCAAGTGCCTAGCAAGCAAGAGTTGTGATGCACTACTAAAAAAGTCACAAGGAACTAGTTCTATTCTAAGACAGGATTTGCATTCCGGAGTGAAGTGCTGAGCCCAAAATAAGAACAATACAAAATCTTTGTTCACTTTTCAGAATATGGCGGTGTTTAAATATTTTGTTAGTCTTGGATGGGAAACTGAGAAATTTCAATTACTCTGTCGAGCATAGCTGCATAGTCAGGGGCCTCTATAGTGAGTTCTCATAAACAAAATGTAAGGGAAACATATGAGCATAACCAAATTTATAATGATGGATACACTAATTCTGTCAGGAACCACATAATCCAAAAACTAAAAGCCAGTAAGACTTGTCCAAATTTTCACTTCTACTAAAAACACAGCTCGTAGTTAGCCTATCCTAGTTGCACGATGTTAATACAACAATATGATAATGCATCCACCAAACCCGCAAGGAAAACTAGTAAAAATGCGAAAGGAACAATGACAAGCACATGCATATAAAAACATACCAGCAGTGACCAGCGATTAGGGTCTCGCATTATAAAAGGAAATACTTCAGAAGGCTGCATTGTTTCTGACTGCAGAAAGTGATCTACTGCTTCCTCAAAATGTAAATCAAACAGTAAGAGGAACCCCACTTGAGCATGAACAAAGGAAAGCATTTGCTTCGCCATTTCACCTTCACACTCAAGCTCCTCCGCCAAGAATATGGCTTCCTTGAAGTCCTTCTTTCTCAACAGATCTTTGATTTGTTCTTCAGAAGGTACTTTCCGGTAGCAAATAACCTGAAAATATTCAATATGAAACCAGAAAGGTCTAACACAAATTATCAAACTTAAAATTGGTACATAGGCATAGCAAAAATGATAGAACTCGAGCTTTAGCCATGTGTCTAATACCAACAAACCTTTGTGGGTGTTGCCACAACAAGAAGATTCCCACCCCCGCATTCCTCATATGCAGCAATACACTGCCCACCTCCTTCCACACCAAAAGTAACAACTTGAACACAAATACCCGATTTCTTATGATACAACTCCATCTTCCCATCCCTCATAACCACGACATACATTGATAATTCCCCAACAGAATCCGGACTCTTCCTAAACACCAAGCTCCCACCAACTGGCTGGCCGTGCACATCAACAACCACCCCCACATTGTCCACCAACAACAATGCCTTATGCTCTTTCAACAACAATTTAAGCATCGTCGGGCATGATACATCCGGTAATGTAAAGATCACACCACTTTGACTTGTAACACAAGAAAACAAACTATACCCATTATCAGTACCAACAATTATAGAATCATTAAGCCACAACATAGTCTTAACTCCATCAATACACCGAATCTCTTTCAAAATTACAAACGACCCATTAACAAGCTCAATCAAAACCAACCTTTTACTAATAATAACAGCAAAAACATTATCACCTCGATGATGTTGCTCCTCTTCTTTAACATTAACTCCATTCGCTTTTATCCCACTGCCCAATTTCTGCAACACACTCTGACCAGTACTCGTACTGGCATTAGCTAAATTATGTACGGAACTAATTTCCAATAACTTAGTATATTCCGTGTCACTAGTTCTTATTCTCTTAGAAATAACACAAATTCCTTTCAAGAAACTAAGTTTCTTCACAGGCTGCGTCAAAAGAGAATCAGTTAAAAACAAAAACTGATCACATAACAGCAAAACCTTGCCAACATTATTCAGCACAAATATCGACTCCACTGGGGAGTCAGCCACTAAAACGGTTTTTAAAAACGAAACGTTTTGCTGAGACGATGTCGTTTTGGGAAAATCGACAGTAGTAGCGGCGGCGGCGGCTTGGTCTAAAGAGAGAAGAATGAGGTATCCAGTTTGAGTGCCGATGTAAATTAGGGTTTGGGAATCGGAGAGTGGGGAGATAGAAAGAGATCGAATTGGCGAAGAGCCTGAGTAGCGAGAGAGATCGAATTGAGTCAGCGGTTCGACCACGGTCCGAGATTTGGGCTCAGACGACTTGCCCATCGAAGCTGACAAATGGATTAGCCTTGGGGATTCGAATTCCAACACAACGCCATTGAATTTTATTCCAAAGAAGCTTCTACTTCTACCTCTTCTTCTTCCTTTATCCGACGGAAATTATCATTATTACCGTGGTTTGATGGTGGTTTCCAATTATATTACTTCAAAAAATAATAATCCCCAAGGCTAATAAAATCCATACATAGACCGCAGGGCTAATCCATTTGTCAATTTCGATGTTAGACCCCAGGGCTAATCCATACATATAATAATTTATGTTGGACTTGATATTACAATGAAAATTAGCAACAGTAAACAATTATAATGAACAAAAACATAAACAACGTAATAAAAAGTTCTCTCTCTCTCTCTCTCTCTCTCTCTCTCTTTTTTTTTTTTTGAAATGAAAATCATATATTAGAGAAAATTATAGGTTACATGAAAAGGAAGATCATCCTTCCACAAACCAGCAACCTGGCATTTACAGGCATATTTGGCTACTCTATGAGCAGCTTATTGGTTGGATGGGTCGAATACGGGGAAACTTATTGGTTGGATGGGTCGAATATGGGTATTGGAATCCCCATTAAAATAGAGACACAGGGGATCGCGAGAGCCTGATACGTTAGGAGCGAATAAATTGACAATTTCTGTACCTATTGATTGAATGAGACGGATACGAATATTAACATCTCGTATCATACCTGACCCGTTGTCATCCCTAGCTGCTGCGGTTACACAACAGATGAAAAAAATAGCAAAAATTCAAAAGTAAATCAACCACATTGGTTCATAAACGAGCACCTTTTAAAACAAAATAAAAGGTAATAATAATAGCATGTTTCAAAGTGAGAATTTTGTCATTCAGAAGAAAGTATAACTTGTCATTTAAGATAAATGAAATTTGTGAATCTTAATCCAAATTTAACAACGTCAAATTAAATGAATTTTGAAATCATGTTACAGATTCTTTTATTAATACCCTCAGAATAATCAATAAATCTATTGCTCATCTGAATGAAGGGGGGCCATCTATAATATAGGATAATTATTATTTTTTTTCAAGTTGAACGCTATTAAATTTTAAGTTTATTAATGAATGGTTCACATTTGTATTAATCAGTTTCAAATTTAATGTTAGAAAATTTAAATTCAATAATCCCATTTCAATTCCAATGTCCCATCAAAGTTACATAAACAAAACCTCTCAAAAATTGATTTAACTAATATTTGATATTAAATGTTAAAACTAATAAAATGGTACCCAATATATATATATTAGAACAGATTCATTAGCCAATTTAATTTTTAAGCATAATATTTACATAAAAATCATCAGTTTGAAGTGCATTTATTGGAAGATTAATCAAGCATACACATTCGGAAACTATGAATGATCAAACAAAGGAAACTTCTTTTCTGACAGAATTAAGTTCAAAACCAGAAAAAACAGTCAGGCTAATAATATAAGAGAGTAAAAGACAACTAAACTTCAAAAATCCTTACTCCTTAGTATTGCTAACAATTTATTTCTAATTATGCAAATATTTTTATACCTACCAGAATAAAACTCGCAAGTATCTGAATCAAAAAGCAGATGTTGCGTTACTTGTTGCCCTGCCGCTGTTGATCCTCTGATGTGAAGTTAAGTGTCTGTGATCTTGTCACCATGGTAGTCATTGAAGGAGTTTCATAGCTAGAAGTTGAATCAGTACTGCCAGGACGCCCACGAGCTCCATTCATGGCAATAATCTGTGTGGTGTCACCTCTGGTTGTGGCTCTCTGCCATGAGTGTGAGCTCAAACCTGAAAGCAAATATGCACGCCCAGTTCGTTCGTATAAATCCATGCTGGCCATTCTCTCCCTGATTTCTTGCAGCTCAGCCTCCAGCCAATTGCAGAGACCATCCCCAGCTTGTGCTGCTGCTGAAGATAAAAGATTTGATCTTCCCTCAGCTAGCAATGCTTGTGCACTCTCTAGATCTCCATTTTCAGCCATTCTTTGTGCATTCGTGATAGTTTCAGCAACACAAAGGCGGTTTCTTTGGCGATCAACCTGTAGGTTCACTCTTCTGTCTGTTGTAGACAAAACTTCAGGTCTTTGTATCACAACTTTCTCACCTTCTACTTGGCGTATCTCCATTGAAGCTGAATCTTTGTGAGTGCAAAAGACATCCAACAATGGTGTGCACTCTGGCCTTTGCTCACTTCCAGCAGAAGCTACTGCAGGAATTGAAAGATAGACCAGGAATTCTTTCTCCTCGTCAGCGTACAAATTTCCAATATCTATCACAGCTTCTTGCCCTTCCTCAAGAACTTCACTCTTGTATCTTCCAGAAGGTATTGACCCAATTCTCACCCCAGCTGAGCTTGACCTGAATGTGAGCTTGACATCTTGAGAAACGACACTGAGAAGCCCGCCAATACACCTGGCAAAGGCATCTTGTAGAATGCTAATGGTCTCAATGAAGGAAAATGTGCCACCTGATGCATCAGCTATGGCATGCATTGCTGTGGAATCATGCTCCAATCCAAAGCCAAATGTGTGCACTGGGATGGTTGATTGTTGGGACTCACCTCCAGGTTCACGGTTGCTGGGACATATCAAAGAAGGCAAGATATTCAGATGTGCTAAGTCATTGTATGTGTCATGACCATCAGATAGGAGAATAATACTTGCAACGGGATTGTGTTGGCGGCGTTCTTCCAAAACCCGGACCCCTTTCTTGAGTCCCTCTACAATGTTGGTGCCACCATTAGAAGAAAGAGTATTAATAACACGGATTGCATTCTCACGGCCACTGTCAGTCATCTTTTGAAGCGGGAGAATTCTTCGGGCCACTGATGAGAAAATGACAACAGATAACCGGTCTGCAGAGCCTAAGTTCTGTATAATAAAGTGTACAGCACGCTTCAGCAAGGTGAGCCTGCTAGACATGCTGCCACTAACATCAAGGACTGCGACGAGGTCAATTGGGGCACGGTCAAGATGATAAGCATCATCAGCAAGAGATGGTGCACGAATGCGAAGAAGAACTGCAAACTTGGGAGGGCATTCTGCAGCAGCAACAGCAGCAAACTCAGGAAAGGCCGTGACAGTTAATGCTTGGGCACCGGAGGGTGAGGCAGGGCCAATGGAGTTGACAGAGAGCTGTTCATCATCCGTGAATTGTTCAGGCTCGGTTGGAAGTTGTAATGCAGTTGGGACATTAAGCCGGGCTCCAGCAGCATTAGCATCTTCAGGAGCAGCATTGAAGGGAGAAACACGAGCCCCTGCCATGTTGTTCCGACGAGCATCAATGACATTGGCAGGAGCTTGGAAGGGGATGTCTTTCCATTCACAACGGCAAATAGGACAGATTCGATTCCCATGCTGAACATTGGATGCTATGCAACTGAAATGGAAAGAGTGGGAACACTCTGCCGTGAAGATGGCAACGCCTTGTCCTCTCCTCAAGCTTCCCAAGCAAATAGGGCAAGTTTTCTGCAGTCAATCAGTATTGGTTTTCTCAAATGTCAGTGACAAAACCACTGTAAAGATACAAATATACCAGGCATGTGATTACCAAAAACTTGCAGATCATTCACTTTTTTAATATTCATGCCACGTTAACATCAGTAAAATAACAACAGATAGTGTCAAATTCAATAGCTGTGACTGTGATTTGTCAAGTACATGTCATTGGGAAGTTTCAATGAGATACTGATACAGGCAATCAAAATTACAAAAGAATGGTATAAAGCAAAGGGCCTAACCTCTCGAATAAATAAGTTTGTTTTGCCCCACAAGCAGAATATAAAGAAAGATTTATCACACATTCGAATCAATGTTACACAATTATATAACAATTCCAGAGTATGCAAGCATGCCGGCCAAGTTTTTAACTCGCGGCTAATAAATTCATAGCACATATCAATCCCTTGCAACAATCATGTTTAAACATATGGTACTTCATTATAAATAATTACTTCACTCAATCGATAACTTGGATGAAAGTAATCAAAGTTTCTTCAACAATAAAAGATTTTAGCAATCTAGTGTGCTTGTTTGGTAAGATATATCTCTATTGGACAAAAATGCTTTTTTAATTCCAAAAAACTCTTTTCAAAAGTTCTTAATATTGTTAGATTGTATTTTGAGTAGAATTTTTGGGATTAAAAAATTCTCTCGTCTCTAATAGAAAAACACAAAATTTAAGATTTTGGGATAAAGGTTGTCAAGTTAGTATTGAAATTGTTTAGAATATCTTTATTTTATTTTATTCATTTCATAAATTATAATATGTCTTTCAAAAAATTATTTGTTAAAGTAATTTTACTATTTATAACATGAAAAGCAAACAATTAAATTTTTTTGTTTACTAAAATCTCTAATTCTAAAAACTTTACTAGTGAAAACTATATTTGAAATCTGGAAAATTATATCAAACGGAAACATACTGGTTGTGAGCACTAATTTACTTGAAACTATCCCTCTTACCAACTGCCTATTTATAGTTAAATTTTGATCAAAGATTTCAAAATCTAAAATGAATACCACTGTTCATAGATATACAACCTCAACTCTAAGAAAAATTATATTATGTTTCGGGTATATATGTCATCTCTCTCACAATAGCTGGGTCCCACAACTGTGTGGGACTCAACTATTGTGAGAGAGATGACATATACACCCGAAATATGATATATTATCTCCAACTCCACTACCCCAGTCCAATAACTTACTTAAAATGATAAATAAAATAAAATAAAAAATCATTATCATAATTTAATAGTTTTTGATAATCAATGGGATTAAGTTGTGTATTGTGTGTATCATTCATTACTCATTTTCAAATCAAAAAGACAGATAAGAATCTAAACAATAATTTTATGAGATATTTTTTTTTTGTAATATTATAATAATATTTTTATTTCAAACAATTATATATTCTAATGTTTCTTCAAAAAATATATAATTACTTGAAATAGAAATATTACTTAATATTAAAAATATCTTAAAAAACAGTCTAAATCTGCATTAAATATTCAAGCCAACTCCATTGTTTGAATATTATTAAATAATTAACCAATAGTCAAACAATACAACTGCACAGAGGGAGCAATTAATGGTCAAAGTTACCGCATTTCTCCATGTTTGATTTCGTCTTTCAGAGAACTCGGGCTGGCTCTGTCATTATTCCATTCAATGGCAGTTTCCGTAATTTCCATTACAAATCAATCTCTCTCGTATATTTATTTTATCAACAGTTAACAAACGTGACAGAAGAGATTACTTAATTACCAATATACCCTCGCAAGAAACGAAAGCAAAAAGCAACACGGCAGGGACAAATCGGTCATTAAACCGAATAAAAAAGCGGTTCCATGAACGAAACGAATCAAAACAACCGGTGGTATCAATTAAAAATAATATTAATAATAATAAAAAATTAATAATGAGATCTCTGACCTTGGATGATTTGAAAGTTTGGAAGCTAAGGCTACGAGAGAGGCCGCGAGAGGATGAACCGGAGGAATGCGAACGATCGGAACACGACGGACGAGGGCAATTCGAACCGGACGGACGTGGACAGCTGGCTCCGGCCTGAAACGAGAGCCTCAAGGAAAGAGATTTCTTCAGCTTCTTCAACGTGTCTGACATTTTCTATTTTAAATTTTTTTGTTGTTAAATAATTGCAGTGCTGCCAGTAGAAAAATAAAATACAAAGAAGAAGAAGATGAGAAAGAAGGAGGAGGAGGAGGGAGGGAGGGAGGGTTTCGTGTACGTGTGGGTATATATATATATAGAAGCCAACTACGTGGTGATGGAGAGTTTATTTGGTGCAACAGTTGTGTGGGTGGTGTGGTATCACAAACGAATTAGAATATAACCGGTAGATTTTCTCCACCTATTTTTTAATTATTTTTTAATTTTTTAGCATGCGTAGCAGTGGATGATTGGCATGTTGCATAGATGACGTGGTACCACTGTTGCCTAGAAAATTTTCTGATGGTGATGAGTACGGAAAATTATGACTTTGCACAATGTTGGGCGGGTTGAATATATATTTTAAATATTAATTTTGTAAATATTCTGAATCTTATCGATTTTAGAGTTTAAATTACATAATTAATTTACTTACACGTGATATTTATATCTCATTCGTTTGTCTTTGAATTCTCAAATAATATTTCTAATTCATTATTCAAAAGCTAATAGTCAGAGTTTGTATCTTGAATCACGGTAAATAATGAAAAATTCATTAAATAACAAAATTTATAAAAATAATTCAAAATAAAATAACAAATAATAATAGTAAGAAACATGTTTTCTTGTCGGATAGTATAATATGTTTTTTTTATTATAATAAAGTTCTTATTTAATAAATTTATTAATTTAATTTTATAATTTAATAATGTAAAAAATTATTGTAGAGTTTAATTGTAGAGATTAAGTGTCACCTATGTTTTTTTTTTAATTTTAATGAGAGATTATAATATATTTTTATTTATTTTAATTTAATAACAATAAATTAAAATGTTAATTAATTAAATTAATAGATTTCTTACTTTAATAGTAGATTATATTTTTATATTGTAATAGGTTTCTTATGTTAATAATTTATTATTTTAATTTTATAATTTAATAATAAAAAATAATTGTAGAGATATTTTAATTTTATAATTTAATAATAAAAAATTAATTGTATAGATTAGGTTAATTGTAGATAATTTAATAGTATTTTTTTATTTTAATATGATAGTATAATATGTTTTCTTGTTATAATATAATTCTTATAAAATTATAATATGTATTTTTATTGTAATATGATTTTTATTTAATAGATTTATTGTATTACATATATGTATTTTATTGTAATAGATATTTTATTTAATAAAAAATTAATTGTAAAGATATTTCAATTTTATAATTTAATAATAAAAAATTAATTGTAGAGATTATGTGCTACATATGTTTTTTTTTTTTTTTAACGGGATATTATAATATGTTTTCTTATTATAATAGGTTTCTTTATTTTAATTTTATAATTTAATAATAATAAATTAAAATATTAATTAATTAATTAAATTAATAAGTTTCTTACTTTAATAGTATATTTATTAAAATCGTACTTTAATAGTAGATTATGTTTTTATAACATAATAGGTTTATTATGTTAATAATTTATTATTTTAATTTCATAATTTAATAAAAATAAATAATTATAACTATTTGTAGAAAGTAGGTTAATTAGATAATTTAATGGTATGTTTTTGTTTATTTTAATTGGATAGTCCAACATGTTTTCTTGTTATAATGGAATTCTTATAAAATTATAATATATATTTTTATTTAATAGATTTATTAATTTAATTTTATAATTTTAATATGAAGTCGTCACATGGCATGATGAGAAGACTTAAAAATATATAACTTTTATATCTATATAGATAGATTGGAGTTTTATTGAATTTGGCTTTGTGTTTATTTATTTTTAAATTATTTTCTCTTTTCCTGTTAATGGTTAAGATAATTAATGTCCCCAATGGGCGTGGCTTGGTGGTGTAGAGCTTAGGATCTCACCTCCTGGGTTCGAATCCATGGAGTGCGTTTCTTGTAAGAGTTTGTGACAGCCGAGAATTTTATCTGCTCCGCTTAAGCACATAAATAATGGTTTTGTGGCAGAATTTCCAACGATTCTAAAAAAAATTAAGATAATTAGTGTAAATTATTATACCTTCAATTTATATATAATATAAACAATCAGCTTTTATCTAAAAACAAAAAAACAAAAACAAAAACAAAAACAAAAACAAAAACAAAAAACAAAAACAAAAACAAAAAAACAAACAACTAATTAAGGTCTAAATTTTCCTATTTAACTCAAGTCAAACTTGAAAATTTCCCTTTGAACTTATAGGTATAGAATTACCAAACGGAATAATGAATTAACAAACAAAAATTAAGAAATTGATGTAGGATGTGTGTTTCAAGTAATTTTTTTTTTCATTTTGACTTTGAAATGTAAATATCTCTCAAAATATAAAGTGTTTCATAAAAATTACATATTATAAATATATAAATCATAAACTATAAAATAAGAGTCATTGTCGATATTTCGATAAAGAAAAAAAGGATAAAAATGGACAAAAACAGATCTCTCTTGAATTTGGATTGATTACTTTCAATTACATTACTTACCTCAATCACATTATCGACCCTCGGTTACATTAAGCACAGTCACAAGTCGTAATCATATTCTTACTCACAATCATTATGTAACTATCAATTGGGTAACTTAGTCATATTTGTGACATCGGTCACATTATCGAGTCTCAATCATATTAAGAATAATCACAATTATAACATCAATCACATTATCTCAAGCATATTGGTTACTTTAGTCACATTACTTACCCTCAGGCACATTCAGCACAGTCACAATTGTGACATCAATCACATTACCATTCCTCGGTCACTTTGGGCATAGCTACAATAGTGACCTCGGTCACATTCTCAACCATCAGTCACACTGATGACCTCAGTCACATTAAGTACAATCACATTTGTGACTTCAATTGTATTGTAACTATATTTTTCACCTACAACCACAAAATAACTATCAATTAGGTGTGTTGTGACTGAATGTGTATTTTGTTAGTCACTAATAGTCAATATAGCTCTAAGTGGTTTTATCCGCACACCAAAAAACCAAAAAGAAATTAATATTTTGTATGTATTTAAAATAAAAATAAGTTCTTTCAAAAAGTAGTGCCCAAATAGGATAAAAAGGGTTAAAAATATATTTGGACTTGTACACATTTTTTTTTAAAAAAAAAACAAAGAAAAAAAAAATATATATATATATATATATATTATTGACATGAACAATAATTTTTTTTTAATTTTTTTCTTTATAAGGATAAAAGTGATAAAAGAATTAGGTCAAATATCTTATTAGTCAAAAAATGACTAAAGTGTAATAAAAAAGTGCTAAAGATAAATAAAATTTAAAATCTTATAATTAAAGAGAAAACAAATTAAGAGGTAGAGTTTTTTGGTGTGAAATATATTTTTTAGTAAATTTCTATATAAACAAACTAATGATTATTTTTTCAATTTATATATAAAAACCTAATTATACTTTTAGTTTTCGAAATTATCAAATTTCCACCCTAAAAATAGCGAAAATTTGAAAATATTACAACACATTTTAAAATATTAATTTTGGACTTGATGTTATATAAGTGTGTAATTTTCCACTGAAAATTACCTAAAGTGCACCATTTTTTACCTCAAACTTTACAAAAATTCGTATTTTCCATATTAAAAAAATAAAAAATTGAGACTTTTTTAAAAAAATTTAGTAGAAAAATGATAAAGTAAAAGGTGGTATAATATTTCGGATTTTCACTTATAATCCTTTTTTTTTTCTTTTTCTTTTTTAAACTGAGATCTAAAAAAGAAAATTAAATGATATATTTGAATATATCTTTACATTTTCTGAAGATTCTCATTGGTCAACATAAGATGAATGAATCGTTGACGCGCAGAAACAATTAACAATCTCATTTAATATTAATTAAGTAACGCGTATAAAATACATGTTCATGTCTTACTTTAAATGAAGAATTTTCATTAAATCATCTACTTACCTATTTTGGGGTTTCGACAGTGTTGTGTTTATTAATATTGAATGTAAATCTGAATATATCTGGATAATATGTTTATTTTTTTAAATATCTTAATAAAAATATAAGTTTGTTTTCTAAACGAAAAATATTTGAAATATGATATTTTGATAATTATGATATATAATTTTTATAAAGTTAATAAGTTAAATAATTAAAATAATATTACATATATAAATATTTACACATTAGTTTAATTGATGATAGCACCTGTGGGAACTAGTTTTCGCCTGAGGTTCACAATCGAGAATTCGTAGGAATGAGGCACTACGATCCTGCAAGACAAAGGTAGAGTGAGTAGGGAGTTTCTACCCACCGGTGTGGTGGGTGCCGTAGACACTCCGACGCTCAAGTCAGTAGTGAAGACGAGCGGAAAATAAGGAAAAGCAGGGTTCTGGGTTACTTTGACCTCTGTAAACTATCATGAGGGCGGTGGGCTAGTGTTTGGTGGGAGAAATGCTTTGAGAGCTCAAGTATGAGAGTTAATCCAAAAATCCTCTCCTTCAACAGTGAATCATCTGTTCCTTTTATAGATTTCTTCAAGGTCGGCTTTATTTCCTCCATTAATTGATCGTCTGTTAACTGTCTAAAACAGCTAACCACGTGGGGGGAGTTACTAACCTTGATTTTGGCGTTTTAGGTTTGGGTAGCTGATAAGTCAAGGGGTTGCTTGGTAGTCCTCTCTTTGTATGTGGGCCTGAGAAGGTAATTTGGTCATTGGCCCAAGTATATTCTGGGTACTGTTTGGAGGGATTGGGCTATATTTGATATAAGACCTGAAGTGAAAAGTCAAAAATATCATTGGACCGAATTTGGCCCGTATAGTTTGTCCCCTACTCTCTAAGTCAAAGAGTTCTTGTCTTGGAGAGTATTCGACGAGTATGTCGTCTGAGGTATGTATAAAGCACGCAAAAGTACTTGGATGTTGATGTCGTTTGGACATGTCAAAGGTCATACCATGTTGATGGAGCTAAATAAATATCTAAGATGATCCTCAATCGACCAATCCTAGACGTTGATGTCGCTTAGACCTGTCAAATGTAATATCATGTTGATGGAACTAAGTAAATATCAAGAATGAACCCTAGTTGACCAGATCTGGATGTTGATCTTAGAGATCGTCATGAGTTTGTAGGGAATGACCTTGTCGACTAGACTAGATGATGGTCAGGTCTTGACCTTGACTCTACATGAGCTATGAGGGATGTACCCAATCGACTGAACCAGTTAAAGATCGAGATTATCCCCATACTACGGGTCATTGGACCAGGGGAGTCTTCAATGTCGTCTGGACCAGATGAAGGCCAGGTCTTGAACTTAACTCTATATGAGTCATGAGGAATGTTCCCAGTCGACTGAACCAGCGAAGGTCGGGATCATGAACTTGACTGTACATGAGTCATTGGGGATGTACCCAGTCGACTAAACCTGTTTAAAGGTCAGGATAATCTCCAATCTACTGATCAAATGACCAGTGGAGTCTTCAATGTCATCTGGACGAGATTGAGGCAAGTTCTTGAACTTGACTCTACATGAGTCATTGGGGATGTACCCAGTCGACTGAACCTGTTTGAAGGTCGCGATCATCCTCATACTATGGGTCAAAGGACCAGAGAATTCTTCTATGTCGTCTAGACCAGATGAATGCCAAGTCTTGAACTTGACTCTACATGAGCCACATGGAGTGTTCCCAGTCAACTGAGCCAGATGAAGGTCAAGATCATCCTCATGCTACGGGTCAAAGAACCAAGGGAGTCTTCAATGTCGTCTGAACCAGATGAAGGCCAGGTCTTGAACTTGACTCTATATGAGCCATTGGGGATGTACCCAGTCGACTAAACCTATTTGAAGGTCAGGATCATCCCTATACTACGGGTCAAATGATCAGAGGATTCTTCTATGTCGTATAGACCAGATGAATGCCAAGTCTTGAACTTGAATCTAAATGAGCCATGGGAAATGTTCCTAGTCGACTGAACTAGATGAATGTCAGAATAATCTTCATACTGCTGATCATTATTGTCGTGTCGAATGGAGGCAACACTTATATCTGTGATCATGAACATTGTTAGTACATATCACTGAATATTCATACATATCGTTTGGTGGCTCCGTCGAATGGGATATTTGGTGGTTCTTCAAACGTGTGCTATGTCGTTTGAAGATTGGGTCATTTGAATTTTTTGATAGAATTTTCAGGATCATGAAGGTTTTCATTCCGTTGGACCTGATAAAGGTCTATGAGAGATTATACACTACTAAACCTGATGAAGGTCCAAGAGAGTCTTCACTACACTAAAACTGATGGAATTCCAAGAGAGTTTTCACTCCACCAGACATGATGAAGATCTATGAGGTTCTTCACTTCTCATTCCAGTAGACCTGATGAAGGTCTATGTGGGTCTCGTTCCTCATTCTACAAGACCTGATTAAGGTTAATGACGGTTTTCATTCCTCATTCTATAATCCTCACTCTACAAGACCTTAGATGTATAGTGTCGACCGAGATCCTTAATAAATGCCAAGCTTTAGACGTGTAGTGTCGACTAGGACATCCTCCTTCTGCCGAGTCTCTATATATGTAGTGTCGACTGGGATATCCTCATCATGCCGAGTCTCCATACATGTAGTGTCGACTGGGACATCTTCCTTATGCAGAGTCTTCATTTGTGTAATGTCGAATAGAACATACGCCTCACGCAGAGTCTCCATACATGTAGTGTCGACTAGGACACCCACCTCATGCTGAGTCTCCATACATGTAGTGTCGACTGAGACACCCACCTCATGCTAAGTCTCCATATAGGTAGTGTCAACCGGGACACCCACCTCATGCTGAGTCTCCATACATGTAGTGTCGACTTGGACATCTTTCTCATGTCGAGTCTTCATTCATGTAATGTCGACTGAAACATACGCCTCACACAATGTCTCCATATATATAGTGTCGACCGGGGCACCCATCTCATGCTGAGTCTCCATACATGTAGTATCGACTAGGATAAATGGTCTTAATGATCTTTGAGGAAGACTATTCTCTCCCAAGTTATCATAGCTCTTTCCTTTCAGATTGTCCCCAATCTATGACTATGCTTGACCTTTACTCGTTGGACATTAATTTATCTGCATGAGATTTTGGTCGACTGAACTTGATGAAGGTCCATGAGAATTACGGTCGAATGAAGTCTTGAGTTGATGGCAATCCATCCATGTAATGTGGAGAACATGACTATCCTTCCATGTCGTATGTATGAGTTAACTATCTTTTCATGCAGTCTGGAGTTATTGGAAATCCACTTTGTCATATGGTGAATATGGCTATCCTTTCATATCGTCTGAAAGAGATAACAATCTTTTCGTGTAGTCTGGAGTTGATGGCCATCCATCTTGTCGTATGGAGAATATGATAATTTTTTCATGTAGTCTGAAGCATATGACATTACTAATGAATATTTCTTGGTTGATTGGGTATGCTGGAGGATTATGAAGATATTCTCATGTCGAATGAGAGAAGTATATCGATTGGGCCAGATGATGGTCTATATAGGTCGATTGAAGCAAATGAGTTTCTCTCTAGGTTGGAGTTTTGTGAAGGATAATTTTTCTAAAGTACCAATGAATACTTATTTGAGAGGCTATGATGTCCCCGAGGCGATAATGGGTGGCCTCTATCATTTTTTATGGTCTAATTACATCAAATGATATCTTATTGAGATGTATCAGTATTACTAGCGCATCATTTATTATGTCGCTTGGAAGGATTCGAGCTACTCTCATTATGATGGATAGTGGAACTTTCTCTATTCTTGTTCCTCTTATCCTCCTCCCACTTGATCTCGATTTGGGCTCGAGACATGGCTTGATCCATAGTGTAGCATCGGAATTTGGTCAGCTTCTTATAAAGTCCGCTATCTGCTAGTAACTCATTCCTGAAAGCTTCAATGGCAGTTGGCTGGTGGAGATCCGGAATAGATATTCTCTCTTTGTTGAAATATGAGACGTAGCATCGTAGAGATTCTCCTTTCTGCTGCTGAATTATATTAAGGTCGACTGTAGTTCTCTCAAATTCACAAGAGCTGGCAAAGTGCTCCACAAACTTATCAACTAGTTCCTAATACGACCCAATAATCATGTAAGTTAGATTGACGAACCAAGTTAGGGCTGGGCCTGCCAATGTTTCTCTGAATCCTCTACACATTCCAGCTTCCCATTAATGAGGATCCAGATCAGTCGATATCATCTTGTATTTGTAATGGACCATATGGTTGTCTGGGTCTGTGGATTAATCATACAGCTTCATATCTGGTGGGCTGAACTTTCATGGGACTTCAACGGAAGTAATGGATCCCAAAAAGAGAGTATCTGAGATCGTGTCATCTCAGTTTTTTTCTCACTTGTAGTCTGACACCAGGTAGGTTGAAGAGAATTGCATCTTTGAACTCCTTCATTTCCCTGCGTATGGAGGAGGCAAATTGCCGTGCTTGGTCGGTTGGAGAGATATGTTGACTTCTTTCTTGATCTGATGGATGGTTGTCTAATGGTGGATTGTTGCTTGCCATATTATTGAATGCCCCTAGGAGATTGGTTGGGATTGTAAGATTGTTGGGATGGTCTGGAGTGTCACGATGTTGGGAGGTTGAAGAGATTTGCTCCAATTGCTTCTGGATGGTCGTATTGGAGATTCGCATGGCTGAGTTTTCCTCTTCTAAAACCCGTAATCGTTCTTGTAGAATGGCCAATTGAGCGGCCACATGGTCTGATGTCTACTCGCTGCTAGAAGCCATGAGTAGCTGTGTTGAAGGGATCGTATACTGAGAGATCTTTGTTTGCTATAAATCGCTAAGGCCCCACGGTTGGCGTCAAATTGTGGGAACTGGTTTTCGCCTGCGATCCACAATCGAGAATTCGTAGGAATGGGGCACTAGCGATCCTGCAAGACAAAGATAGAGTGAGCGGGGAGTTCATACCCACCGGTGTGGTGGGTGTCGTAGGCACTCCGCCGGAAACAGCCATGAGGGCGGTGAGCTAGTATTTGGAGGGCGAAATGCTTTGAGAGCTCAAGTATTAGAGCTAATCCAAAAATCATCTCCTTCAACAGTGAATCATATGTTCCTTTTATAGATTTCTTCAAGGTCAACTTTATTTCCTCCATTAATTGCTCGTCTGTTGGGTGTCTAAAATGGCTAACTACGTGGGGGGAGTTACTAACCTTGATTTAGGCGTTTTAGGTTTGGGTAACTGATAAGTCAATGGGTTGCTTAGTAGGCCTCTCTTTGTGTGTGGGCCTGAGAAGGTAATTGGGTCCTTAACCTAAGTCTATTATGGGTACTGTTTGGAGGGATTGGACTATATCTAATATAAGACCTGAAGTGAAAAGTCAAAAATGTCATTGGCCTAAATTTGGCCCGTACAGCACCCTAACACTTTAATCAACAAGATATACATATTAACATTATTTTATATATATATGCAAGTTCGTTATTACGGATAGTTACTGAAAAAGATCAGACTAATGACATATACAATACTCGAAGTTTCAATGTAGATGCTACATAATTGGTTTTAATCCATCAAAGACTATGAGTGTAATAGAAGTATCCGTCGACAAAAAGAACACCTTAAGATATTGGCTAGTGATTGTGATGACCCACTTCTATATATTTGTTTATACATGTTTTTTTCATTTTTATTTAACTAGTATGGGGCCTGCGTATTGAACTTGTAAATGTTTCGGATCTTGTTGATTTTATAGTCTAAATGAGATAATTGATTTACTTACACGTAATATTTATACCTCATTCATTTGTTTCTCAGTTCTCAAATAATATTTCTAATTAACTGTGAAAGAGATAATAGTTAGAGTCTGCATCCCGGAACACTTTAAATAATAAAAAAAATCATGAAATAAAAAAACTTATAAAAATAATTTAAAATAAATTAACAAATAATAATAAACCCGAAATCCAAAAAATTGGAAAGGTTTTGTTGCCTTGTTGGTATTAACTATTTAGGTTTTTTATTTTAATAGAAAATTATATTTTTATATTATATCATATTTTTATTTTACTAATTTTTTATTTTAATTGTATAATTTAATAATAAAAATATTAATGGTAGAGAAATATTAATGGTAGAGATTGTGTGTCAAGACATTTTTATTTTAATAGAAGATTATACTATATCTTCTTATTATAATAGGTAATAAAAAATTAATTATAGAGATTATGTGTCATGTGATGCAATGAGAAAGCTTTTAAAATGTTATATATATATATATATATATATAATATATATATATATATATATATATATATATATTATATATATATATATAATATATATATATATATATGTATATATATTATCGAATTATCTGTGATTTTATTCAAAAATTAATCGTATAGTATAATATGTTTCCAGCGCATATCTGGCGTCGTGATTGGGCGTCGGTGAACAGTGGCGCAGTAATGAATAGTTCTATGAATAATATTTAGGGTTTACTCTTGATTTGTTTGGGGTTTCATGCTAATGTGGGAACCGTACCCCCTTTTTATATTAGTATTTTGTGGTTATTTATCGTTTGGCCTATAGTATTTATTCTAATTATATAGTCGGTCGTCCTAATTTTATTTATTTGTCAAATTGCTACAAATTCTACAATTTATAGCAGAGTATTACACCGTCATTTTGAAAAAGTCTTACATGCACATTCTCCTCTATGCTATTTATCCCCATTTAATCTAAATCGTTATTTGAGCGATTCAATCAGGCCAATTTTGTCGTTTTAAATCGACATTAATTTCTGGATGATTTGAACTGATTAATCGGTCAATTTTTGATTAATTTTTAATTTTTTTATTACTTTTTTAAAGTTTTGATTGATGATATTGTATGGAAAAAAAGAATGATTCCGTTTACAACGAAGAAAAAAGTAAGTATATATTTTAATTTCAAAGAATTATTACCAGAATAGTAATACATATAATCTTAATTTATCATATTTTATTAAATAAGGATAAATTTTTTAATTGTATCAAAATTGTCCTTATTTATATTGACTTAAATGAAGACACTTAGATTTTTTAGTTTTTTTTTTTTTTTTTAATCATAAATGAATAATTTTTAATAATTTTTTGGAGGATTTTAAGAGATGAGTTTTGTATTTGTTACTCTCAATCATATGAAATGTCAACTTTATCTTTTCTGATTAATTTCTAATTAATCTTCGACTAATTCTAATTAATTATAAATCGCTAATGCGGCAATTTGTTATCGATTTCCGATTAAACTATATAATTTCTGCTTCTAAGCGTAGCTTAATTGATCGTCAATACGTTTTGTTTTGTGTATATGATCACTCAAAAAATGTGGAAATCACCATCATTTTTAGAAAGCCTTACATGCACATTTTGCTTCTAAGGGTAGCTTAATTGACCATAAACGCTGTTTGCGTATGTCATCACTCAAGTTAAATTAATAATAAAAGATAATACTGTGATTAGTGGAACAGCTTTCTCATATCCATCTAAAGTAAAAAAATTAAATGGGACTAATTCTATAAGCCCATCTAAGGAAAATATATCATATCATGTATTAATCAATAATATTTTCTCTCCATTATATATTATTGGTTAAATTTTAAATTTAATGTATATTTATCAAATCCTTAATGAACGGGCGTATCACGTTATCCATACATCTGTCCCACACAAGTCTTTCTCCCACCTAAAACATAAATATTTAAAGAAAAACGTTAATTTATCTCATCGGACATGCCTTTGGACAAACAGGTGTCCACAACACAATATATGACATTTTTTCGTGACATTTATTTATATGAATTTCCGTATTAATGAAAAATCCTTTAAATAAAAGAAAATAAGAAAGAGAGTAGATACTAAAAATTATAGGCAATTATTTTTTTGAAATAAATTAAGAATCTATATCATATATGATATGGTATGTGAGGTGTCATCATTTGATAGATATGATATATTATCATATTAATGGTGTAAAATAAAGTCAATGACATCTATCATATTTCAACTTAAAGTCAACAAGATATATCATATGTCAAGTAATTAAGAGTCTATATCTTATGTGACAAATAAGTTGAAATATAAAGTATGCATCTCAACTACGCAAGTATATTATTGTTGATGCGCCAAGGCTTGACGATGAGTTTTCAAGTAGATGTCATTGGTTCACACCCGAATTTGAATCTTATGAGAAATATAGAGTAAAAAATTCAATTTAGACTTTCCCAATCTCATATTTGAGATATTAAAGTTCTAATGAGAGATCTCTTAATTTAAAATAATTAAGAAATATATTAAAAGATTAAAAAAAAACACATATTTCAAGTTTAATATATTTATTTGCACAGTTCTAAATTCATAATGTGTATTATGATCTTTAAAATCAACATGAGATATTGTTGGGATTTAATCTTTTGGTACGCAACCCTAATTTTCAGTTTCAACCAGAGAGCAAACCTTATATTCAAAATCAAGAATAACATGCATACAAAGAACACAAAGATTTATCGTGGTTTGCCTGAAAGATTTAGACAACATCCACGTTGAATTCCAGAAACAATGGAGCTCACTGCACTTATATATTTCCAAGATTGTACAAGAATTACAGTTATTTCCTTACACAACAATTCTCTCTTTCCCCAAACACCGAAACCCTAGAACCTTACAGTGTCAATCTTACAATTCGTAAATTCAGTAACTATCTTCTCTCATGGAAGACTAACCCACTACTGCTTTACATGTAAAATACACAAACTGATTCTAGTTGAGTTTCTCTGGAATCCCTCAAAGAAAGAGGAGATGAGGCTGTGTTTTTGAAGAGAACGAAAAGCTACGAAAGAGAAAGACTCAATTCTCTCAACTCTAACACTTCCATTTATATGAAGAGCAATTGGTAAGCAACGAAGGATATGAAGCCACGTGTCCGAATCCAACGGCCACAAATATTTCATGTCATAACAAGTCACATACATGTCGTATGTTAATGACCACAGAGGCGACAAGTCGTTCAACAAGCTTCATATTCTACAATCTCCACCTTGAAGCTTTGAACCTTTCGCTTCCATTCATATAAATCTCATGATAAGGCTTGATTAGTGCAGCAAGTTACATTGATTCCATCATTGTTCATGTTGGCTGCACATTCAGCCAGCCCCCACATGCAACAACTTCATGCAGTGGGAGAGTTTGGTGGCATTCACAATTTTTGTCCTCATGTTAGATGGGTTATCTTCAGTTGGGATCTTTTTGATCTCAATCTTGCCACTCGAGATAATTTCCCTCACAAAATGGTACTTGACATCCACATGCTTGGTTCTCTCATGGTGTACTGGATTTCTGCTCAAGTGTATTGCAATTTGACTGTCAGAATATACAACTGTTTTCCCATGAAGCTGTTGTATTTCGGTTAAGATACCCTGAAGCCACAAGGCTTCATTGAACACATCAGTTATGGCAACATACTCTGCTTCAGTGGTTGAGAGTGTGACTAAGGGTTGCAAACTTGATTTCCAACTGATGCAGTTTCCTCCAAGAGTGAAATAATATGCTATAGTTGATTTTCTTGAATCTTTATCACCTGCAAAATCAGAATCCACATACCCTACCAAGTCTAACACATTAGTGTTGTTAAAACATAATCCATAATCCACTGTTGTGTTTATGTACCTTAACAACCATTGCACGGCAATCCAGTGCGAGCTACCCGGATTTGACATAAATCTACTTAATAAAGATACAACATATGTCAAATCAGGTCTAGTTCTAACCATGGCATATATTACAGAACCAATAGCATTTGAATAAGGGATGTTTTCCATTTTAATCATCTCAGAACTAGTAGTAGGACATTGTGTTTTGGACAGAATAAAATGACTGGCCAGAGGCTGACTAACAGGCTTGCAGCCTTTTACCCCAAACCTGGATGCAACCTTTTGCAAATAGGATGACTGATGTATTTTCAGAAAGTTCTTATTTATATCTCTATCAATGGTCATGCCTAGAATCCTCTTTGCACTACCTAGGTCTTTCATATCAAATTCATTGTTCAACTATTTCTTTAGTTTACAAATTGCATCCATTGATTTAGAGATCAGAAGCATATCATAAACATAAAGCAACAAGTATACAGAACATTCTTTATTAAGTATGAAATTGAAACAACTATCATACATACTTCTAATGAATCCAATACTGAGCACAAATGTGTCAACCTTCTGTACCATTCTCTAGGGGATTGCTTAAGACCATATAAGGATTTATTACGTACACACATAATCATGGTGATTTTTATCCCTAAAACCTACAGGCTGAGACATATATATTTTCTCCTCTAGTTCACCATGCAGGAATGTTGTTTTGACATGTAGTTGTTCTAATTCAAGATTATATTGGACTACTATTGCTAACATCATCCTAATGGTTTTGAACTTGACTACATGTGAGAATATTTCATTATAATCTAACCATTCCCTTTGTGTAAACCCTTTAGCAACAAGTCTGGCTTTGAACCTAACTGGGTCTCTAGGCTGTATCCCTTCTTTAAGTTTAAACAATCACTTACACTCAACCAACTTTTGATTTTTGGGTTTAGGAACCAAGGACCAGATCTGATTTTTCTTAAGTGAGGCCATTTATTCTTTCATGGCTACTTATCATTCATATTTATAAGATGATCTCAGTGCTTCTTCTAAGCTAGCAAGTTATGTTCCAGCTACCTCATGACTTGAAATCAAGGCATAAAAATACAGATCAGTAGATGAGTAATCATACCTGGTAGGGACCTTACCTGCCTCCTACTTCTGTCTCTTGCTAGCTGATAATTGGCTAGAGTATCTTGAGGTGTTTGATCATGTGGTTCTATCTGTTGATCAGATCATGATTGTCCTATCACATCTTCTGTATTAGGCTCATGTACTCCAATCAGATCAGTTCTGACTTCTTCAGAGTCACCAATTCTTGCGTGACTATCATCCGGGGTTGTTGTCATTTGCCTATCAACAGCTGGTTCAACAGCCTTTGCTGATTCTTGCTCTACTTGTGTTTCAGCTCCACCTTCAAGGCCAAACTCTGCTAGATCCTTTTCTAAGGCACCTACATTATTGTCAGTTGTTTTATAAGGAAAACTATGTTCATTAAATATAACATCCCTATTAACTCTATATTTTACTCCAAGTGACCCCATTTCCCATAGCCTGCAGTCTTTTATCCCTTCTTGGTATCCTAGAAAGACACACTTAAAGGACATTGGCTCAAGATTTCCTATGGACTGATGAACATAAGCTTCACACCCAAATACTCTAAGATGGGCAAGCTTTTGACTTCTACCTGACCATTTCTCTTCAGGACTCTTAAACTGTATTGAACTGTTAGGGCATAAGTTCAACAAATGTGTGGCAGTATTAAGTGCCTCACCCCAGAAGGACTTTGGAAGTCCAGATGAGAATAATAGGCATCTTATCTTTTCTAACAAAGTCCTATTCATTCTTTCTGCAACTCCATTTTATTGAGGAGTATGCCTTACTGTCCTATGTCTCAAAACCCCCTCATTTCTACAGTATTGATCAAACTTAATATTACATAATTCTAAGCCATTGTCAGTTTTAAGACTCTCACCTTGTTACTGGTTTGGTTATCTACCAATAATTTCCAGTCCGTAAACTTTATTAGAGCCTCATTCTTTATTTTAAGTAAAAAAAAGTCCATACTTTTCTACTATAATCATCAACAATAGAGAGGAAGTAATTATTACCACCATGTGTTTGGACCTTCGCTGGTCCCCAGAGATCACAATGTAGGTACTTTAAACAAGCTTTTGACATGTGAGTTCCAGTAGAGAAGCTTTGTCTGTGCTGTTTGCCCAACACACATGTTTCACAGAAGTCTTGTGGTTTCAACTAGTCCTTACCAAGTAACCCTTGCTTGCTTAGTACCTGCATGTCTTTCTGGCCAATGTGTCCAAGTCTCAACTGCCATACATTAGTCATATCAGAATCAGAAATCAGGGCATAAATGGGTTTGTCAGAGAATAGATGATGTCTTTTAAGAACATACAATCCATTTTTCTTAACTCCATTTAAAATCAGTTGTTTAACCTTTAGAATGTACATGTTCCCTTGGTGAGATTTATAGGTGAATCCTAATTCATCTAGTGATCCTAGAGATATCGAGTTTCTTTTTAGTTCTGGTACATATCTAACATCTGTTAAGATCCTGATTTTCCCATCATGGAGTTTAAGTGTAATGTCTCATACCCATTGTATTCTATAAGTGTTATAATTTCCCATATACACTGTCCATTGGTCTGTGTTCCTAAAATTGGTAAACCAGTCCCTACATGGACTCATGTGAAAGGAACAACCTGAGTCTAAGATCCAATCTCCACTTATTTGGTTATTACAGACTGTCAGAGCCTCAGAAAGGCAGATTGAGCCTTTCTTAGCAGCTACAGTGGCACTGCCTTCATTCTTCTCTTCTATAAGGAATTTGTAACGATTCTTTTTAAGATGTCCCTCCTTACCATGGTGGTAACACTTATTTCCATTGTTTTTGTTCTTTTCTTCCCTTTGAACTCTTGACTGTTTTGAGGATTATTATCCTGACCAGTTTATTTCCTATCATGTTTTCCCTTAGCAAAGAGATTAACTCCACCTCTTTTACTCACTTTGAGTTCTAGTTCTCTAGCCCTTATGCCAGAGATAACTAAGTCCAGTCTAGGGACTATACCAGTGTATTGAAGGGCATTTTTAACTACACTATATTCCTAAGGAAGTGAATTTAATAGGATCATTGCTTCACTAGAGTCTCATAAGGCTTGGTCAGTACCTTTAAGGATTTGTGTCGTTTTAGAGAATTCATCAAGATTATCATCCATAGATTTACTGGTGTCCATTTTGTAATTAAACATATTTCCCTTCAAGAAAACAAGATTGGGAGCAGAAACAACAGAGTATAAAGATTCGAGTTTACCCCATAGTTTGATGGCAGTGTTCATCCCGTCTACCTTAATTATGACCAAATCAGCAAGATGAAGAAAGATCAAGTTGTAGGCTTCTTCCAGTATTTCAGCTTTCACGTCATCTTCAATCTTGGGCCATTTTTCTGGGTCTTGTTCCAAAGCTAAGACAACCTTATGATGTGAAAGCAGTACTTTCATCTTCTTCTTCCAGGTGTTGAAATCTCACTTACCATCGAATATTACAACTTCAAGTTTGATTGTTGACATCCTGGCTTCCCTAGAATCTTGTTCTTCTTCAATTCTTGGATTTTCCCTTGTATTATTCCCTGACGAACCGAGCTCTGATACCACTATTGGGATTTAATCTTTTGGTACCCAACCCTAATTTTCAGTTTCAACCATAGAGCAAACCTTATATTCAAAATCAAGAATAACATGCACACAAAGAACACAAAGATTTATCGTGGTTCGCCTGAAAGATTCAGACTACATCCACATTGAACTCCAGAAACAATGGAGCTCACTGCACTTATATATTTCCAAGATTGTACAAGAATCACAACCCTCTCCTTACACAACGATTCTCTCTTTCCCCAAACACCGAAACCCTAGAACCTTACAGTGCCAATATTAAAATTCGTAAACTCAGTAACTATCTTCTCTCATGGAAGACTAACCCACTACTGCTTTACAAGTAAAATACATAAACTGATTCTAGTTGAGATTCTGTGGAATCCCTCAAAAAAAGAGGAGATGAGGTTGTGTTTGTAGAGAGAATGAAAAGCTACGAAAGAGAAAGACTCATTTCTCTCAACCCTAACACTTCCATTTATATGAAGAGCAATCGGTAAGCAATGGCGAATATGAAGCCATGTGTTCGAATCCAACGGCCACAAATATTTCATGTCATAACAAGTCACCTACATGTCGTAAGTTAATGACCACAGATGCGACAAGTCATTCAACAAGTTTCATATTCTACAGATATTGATTTGCAATCCACCTTAATTTGATTCAATATTCTATAAATCTCATGAGAATTGCACGTGCATTGAGTTTTTAACGTTTTAGACGAATTTTAAAGTATTTAGCGCTTTCGATAAAAGAAAGAATTTTTTTCTGTGAATATTAATTTTTATTTTAAAAAAATTGAACCCTTAATTTTAAATAAAATTTAAGATCTCAACAAATCATCTGTTTGGATTATAATGTCCCCCACTTTAAAATTTAATTTATGTTTATTAAAAACCTCCGTCAAATAAAAGATCAGCCTTTCTCTATCTTTTTACAGACGTCATAGTTTTTTTTATAGATCTGCCGCCGCCACAACGCCTTGTGGTGGCAGCAGCCCCCCTTCCATTCCCCTTCTTATTCTCTCTAAGCCTTTCATTCCTTCTTTTCTTTCCACCCACCCATCTTCATTTTCTTTCCTCTTTTTCATCATTAGGTTTTTCCTCGATATTTTCTCCTTTTTGTTCCTCTCAAATCACTCGGAAACCCCATTTTTATGTGGTTTTGTTTATTTTTTTGTATGTATATTATTTTGATACTTTTGATCCACTTTATGTAGCGGTAGCTGTAGACGTTGGTTTTCACCTGAGATCCACGATCGAGAATTTATATGATGGGGCACTAGCGATCCTGTAAAATAAATGTAGAGTGAGCGTGGAGAGACTACCCACCGGTGTGGTAGGTGTCGTAGGCACTACGACGCTTAAGTCAGTAATGAAGACAAGCGATAAATAAGATATAAAAAGTGACAAGGTCTAAGGTTACCTTGACCTCCGTAGACTGCCGTGAGGGCGGTGGGCCAGTGTATAGAAGGTTTGAGGTTCTAAGGCTCAGGTGAGTGAAAATATGCTTAGAATTATAATACTTAAGTTGGAATCAGAGTGCTGTTGGATAATTATGGCTCATAGCATCAATATTTATAAAAGACATGGTGTTTTTGTACAAATTAACTATGTGACAAAGGAAATTACTCTTTTATCATTTTTTAATTGGATTACTTGGATATATAAATGATAAAAGTCCATATGATTAATACCGGATTAATAAGATATGAGACAGTATTAATCCACGAAAGGTTTAATCATTAAATATCCCTAGTCGTAGTATTATCGAGACTGGACATCGATAATGCAGAATAGACTAGTATTACACTTGTGTGCGTTATGGAGGCTTAACGGTATAGTTCTCATATATTTAAGTATTAGATACTTATGCAAGTGTGATAAGAGGTTCTGTTAGCCGTTGGACCAGGAACATCTTCGCTCTGGATAGACCCATCGGAATCTCATTGGTAGTATGACTATGTGTCTATGGGAATCCGAAGCAGGGTAGGTGTATGTGGTTTTAACCTGAGACCTACATCGCTAATACTTACGACAATCAGTACGCTTTGGTTTTGGTCGTCCGGAGCTTTAACAGGTTCTGTGTACGCCTCTTCTGGGTTTACTGAGATTCGTAGTGTATTTTGTGTGATGTCTGTTGGACAATTATGACTCATAGCATCACTATTTGTACATAACATGGTGTTGTTGTACAAATTAACTATGTGACAAAGGAAATTGCTCTTTTATCATTTGTAATTAGATTACCGGGATATGTAAATGATAAAAGTCTATATGATTAGTTCCGGATTAATAAGATATGAGACATTATTAATCCACTAAGGTTTAATCATTAAAACATACTTAGTCGTAGTATTATCGAGATTGGACATCGATAATGCAAAATAGACTAGTATTGCACTTGTGCGCATTGTGGGAGCATAACGGCCTAGTTCTCATATATTTAAGTATTGGATACTTATGCAAGTGTAATAGGAGGTTGTGTTTACCGATGGTACGAAAACAACTTTGCTCTGGATAGACCCCTCAAAATTCCATTGGTAGTATGACTATGTGTCTATGGAAGTCCGGATCAGGGTAGATGTATTTGGTCTTAACCTGAGACTTGCACTGCTAATACTTGCGACAATCAATATACTTTGGTTTTGGTCGTCCAGGGCTTTAACAGGTTCTGTGTACGCCTCTTCTGGTTATATTGAGAATCGTAGTGTATTGGGTGTGATGTCAAGATGGAAGTATCACTTCAGTCATATGGAGATGATGGTCACGTAGGATACGGAACTGGTGCTCTTATATGCTGCAGCTATCGGGATAATATGACAAGGTCATAGTTATCCGATTATAGAGACTAGTTACCAGAGATCTGATATGTGCTTCGTACGGGGCAGACACAATTCCAGCCCCAAGCCTTGCATGTGACATCCGATACTGGATCCCAATACGCAATACTACGTATACTACGCCTGATATAGATTACATATTCCTTTAAGAATATTTCTGGAGAATTGGGTAGGCACAGTGCTTTGCTAGAAGCCAACAATGTCTTGTAAATCGGTAAAAACGTAGTACTAGGTACGTACGTGTTCGGATAGTCCGACGACCGGATTTACTGCCAACATATCCAGGGATCTCATGGGTCACTTGTCGAAGATTCACCGATGACGTATGACTCGCACATTATTAATATGAGATTAATAAGTAGAGAGAGAAAATTAATCTAGGATTAATTATGGAGAATTTTATCTGGGATAAAATTCATACTAAGTGAGAGAACGATTAATTTGGAATTAATCGATAAATTAATATATTCGATATATTAAACGAAATTAGATTTCGACGCGGAATTAAAATTAGATTTTAATTCACGCAAACGAGTTAATTTAGAATTAATTCGCGAGCGACGTGAATAGTAATTTTGCTAGACATAATTATTTAATTAAATTTGATTTAATTACGTCGCAACGGAAAATTCGTTAATTTTGAATTAGCGAACCCGAGCCCAGGAGTGTTTGCGGGCCCACTCGGATTTTGAATCAAGTGGGGCCCACAAGTCACATCAACTAGTCAACTTTATTACTTTATGGTGATGGAAGTTGGTGGTTGCTTTTGATACACTCTTTGTCATTTGGAATGAATAATACCAAAAATTTTGTTTTGGTAAATTGAATGACTTATACCAAAATTTTGTATATCATTTAATTGATTTTTGAAATCAACACAACTTCTCTCTCTCTCTCCCTCCAACTCTCGGCTTTGAGCCATTTTTCTCTCTTTTGTTTCTCCTTTGCCGAAAACAACAAAGAAGAACAAGGAAATTTTGTGGCAAAATTTCCAAAGCTAGCACTTAAAGGGGTCATACAAAGGTGATAGGGAAACCCATTCATGAGCATGAAATCCATTCACAAAGCTTGGAGCATGGAGCACACAATGGAGGCTTGGCCGAATACATCCACCATGGAAGAAAAGTTTCGTGTTCATCGCATCCTAAAGCCGATCAAAGTGAGTATTTCTGCAACTTTACTTTGATGTATTCCCACGTTTATATGCTTAATATGATCTTGGTTTGACCTAGAAAACCCAACAATAGTATCAAGAGCCTTGATTAAGCATGAAATTGATTTAGCGTAAAATTTGGGTAAAATTGATTTGAGCATGATTTGATGAAATTGATTATTTGAATATGCTTGAATGATGATAACTTAGAGTTATGCATGATCAATTTGATGAAAATTGAATTGGATTACATTTTCCCCAATATTTTGCTTGGCCGAATATGAAGCCCTAATATAGCTCATGGTGATTTTGATTTTTGGACCATTGGATGTGTTTGAAATGATGGAAAAATTGATTTGTGATTTAATTGGATTGAAATCAAAATTAATTAAGAAAATTTCCCCATTGCCGAGAGCTATATAAAGCATGGAAATGGATTGATTTTTTGATTCAATAATGTTGGACATGTGTTGATGATGATAAGCATGATTAATTATGTAAATTGGTATTTTGGAAATGTTAATTTGACTAATTAATTATGGCTAATACACTTTAAATAATTTAATTGTGATATTTGGAATATTGTGATTAAATTGGTTGGGCTAAATTTGGAATTGGGCTCATAAATTTGTATTTGGGCTTAATGGGCTTGGTTGGGCCAAGTTTGGTTTAGGTTAATTGGTTGGATCCAATTGGGCCCAAAACCATATCCATAAAGTCCAAATATAATATAATGGACCTTTAATATTTTAATTGGGCCTAATGGGCCTAAATTGATTTTTGGCAAAGGGTGATTCCTTATTGGGCTTTGGTTGCCAAAGTCCATGCCTTATAAATTAATTGAAAGCCCATTGGACTTTAATTAAAATGACATTGGATGTTAATTGGGCTTTGAGAGCCGTAATGATTAGATTTAGAATCTAAGTCGCAAAGGCTCATTAATAAAGTGTAATTATTTAATTTAGAATTAAATAAAGAATTAGTATTGAATACAAATTAAATTGGATTTAATTTTGTAGTTTGATATAATTCAAGAATTCGTACTTTGAGTACTTATTCTTAAAACGAGTTTGACTCGCGCAAATCAAATCGTTGTTTGAACATTGGATGGTCATTAATTTCAGATTAATTAATTGGATTAGATTGATTGATAACATGCTTTGTGTGAATACATGGATGTGATGTATGAATAATGTATATCAGATGGATATTAGATAGAGGTGAGCATCGGTTCCGGTACTACCCGGAACCGGTTGGAACCGGACCGATTTTTCGAGTTTGGAATCGGAACCGGTTGTAATCGGGTAGGTTCCGGTTCCAAATATGAAGGAACCGATTTTATCCGGGTAGGTTCCGGTTCTAAAATAGTCGGAATCGGAACCGGACCATGGAACCGGTTTAGATGAACATAAATTTTAAACATTTGGCGTTCATTATTTAATTGTACAAATTTTAAAGAGTCGCAGTTCATATAGCAATATTTTAGTGCTTCTATCAAGTATATATATATAATGTATGTGTGTTTGTGTTAAACAGAGACGCTTAAAATTAGAAAATGAGCCCATTGCAAACAGAAAGCTGCTATAATTTAAAACTACCACAACTAGTATTTTGAAAGAAAGTAGTGGGCTATTGTATAATCTTTCGTTCTTGAGCTTCCGCACTCCGATTTGGTCCCTGTTTTTTCCTACGTACTCGTATCGGAATGTAGTTTTCATTAAAATATTTTAAAATAGGGTAATTCGGAACCGGAGGGGAACCGGACCGGAATCGGATTGGAATCGAATAATAGGGTACCCTGTTTAATTGGGTAGGTTCCGGTTCCACTTAGTGCAGAACCGAATTTTTCCGGGTAGGTTTCGGTTCTATGCGGAACCGGAACCGAAACCGATTTTGCTCACTCCTAATATTATATGGGTGAGGGTAATTTTGGAAATTGTTGTAATAAATTTAGAATTTATTAAATTGGACCTGCGTGTCTGATGAGCGGAAAATATATCAATATTTACCGCCCCTTTAACTTAATATTTTGTTTAGTTTCTCGGGTTTGATGAACGTTTTGATGTGTTTTAGTTTATTTTGCAGATAAAATAATATCGGGTCTCAATGAAATCATTTAGGACGAAATGTGGATCAAATAAGAGCAATTATTGGACTTGATATATTAATTTTGGAGATTGGAAACTTGAAAGGGCGTTTTGACGAAGTGCAGTTTTGGAAATTCCAGTTTTGCGCATCTGTCGTATTTTGGGCATAACTTTTTACTCAGATATCAGATTGAGCTGATTCAAGTTCCAGATTAAAGAAGACTCAAAGATCTACAACTTTGAAAGAGAAAATATTTTCGAATTCTGATGATTTCATGACCGAAATTGATGAACCATCCAGAAGTGTGTGGAGTGTAATTATTAAAAGTCATTATCAATCATTTTCAAAGCAAAAAATAAATTAATAAATAAATAATAAAAATTATCAAATCATCACCAAACATGATAAGAGATTAGTGGAGTAATTAATAATGGATTGGTGGTGGAGCAATTAGTGGAGCAATTAATAATTGATTTGGTGGATGATTTGATGGAGGCAAAATTTTGCCTATAAATACCAAGCCATTTCATTTGTAAAATTCATACTTTCTTCTAAGGAATTCCTTAAGAATACTAAGAAGATTGTATCTTGTTTGTTTATTTATAGCTTTCAGTAATTAATTTTCGTTTTCGCACTTTCTTTTCTTTACTTTTCAGTTTTTACTTTCCGCAATTTACTTTTATGCACAGTACTTTTCTTTCTTTAATTTTCAGCAATTTACTTTTCAGCAATTTACTTTCAGCAATTTACTTTCAGCATTTACTTTTCAGCAATTTACTTTTCAGCTTTTACTTTATGTCTTTTACTTTTCAGCATTTTTATTTTATGTCTTTTATTTTTAAGTTTTTACTAGCCCTAGTTATGTGTTAGTTATCTGGGGTTGTGATGAATTCTAATATCACCGGTTTATAAGGGGTTATTTTATAGTTTGGGTAATTTAAAGGTTTACTTATTAAGTCTTAAGCTTAATACTTCTTGTTGTCTGATCACCCATAAGATTGATGTGGTAAATCTAAAATGAACTAGACATAGGGATTTTAGGTTTCAGCCTTAGACTTAATAGCCCACGATCTTCCTTGAGGATAGATAACCCTTTAATAGATTTCCTTACAGGATAGACATATACCTGTCAGGCGGGGTGGTTAGCCATAATTGGAACTTAAACTTAATGAATCCAGATAATTGGTTGACATAGACATATGGTTCAATTGGGTTAAACTGGGTATTTGCGTCTGACCATCGACAGAGGCTTTTGCATAATTTAGTGTTCCAGGTTAGTAAAAATATCGATCCCACGAGGACTTAATATCTAAACTATTAATTTTATGAGGTCAAATGATTACTAATATCTAACAAGTTGATTGATTGATTTGAAATGGTGACGATTCTAAATTTAAAAGCAAGTAAATAAAATTGTCGAAAATAGGTTTTAAGAAAATTCAATATTAAAAAACTATCTAGGGTTGTGATTTCTTCCAATATCATTTTAAAGATGAAGTGGTTATCTTATAGTTGGGTAACATATTGATTTATTAACCTGGAACACTAAATTATGTGTAAGCCTCTGTCGATGGTCAGACACAAATACCCAGTTTAACCCAATTGAACCATATGTCTATGTCAACCAAATATCTGGATTCATTAAGATTAAGTTCCAATTATGGCTACCCCCGCCTGACAGGTATATTCCTATCCTGTAAGGAAATCTATTAAAGGGTTATCTATCCTCAAGGAAGATCGTGGGCTATTGAGTCTAAGGCTGAAACCTAAAATCCCTATGTCTAGTTCATTTTAGATTTACCAGATCAATTTTATTAATGGCCAGTTAATGAAAAAGCATTAAGTTTAAGACTCAATAAATAAATCTTTATATTACCCAAGCTATAATCTAACCCTTATAAAACGGTGATATTTGATTTCATCACAACCCCAGATAACTGGCTTAGTTACGACACATATTTACGGGTAGTAAAAAAAAACTTAAATAAAATAAAAGACATAAAGTAAAATACTGAAAATTAAATACTGAAAAGTAAATGCTGAAAGTAAATGCTGAAATTAAATACTGAAAAGTAAATGCTGAAAGTAAATTACTGAAAGTAAATTGCTGAAAGTAAATTACTAAAAAGTAAAAACTGAAAATTAAAGAAAGAAAAGTACTGTGCGTAAAAGTAAATTGCGGAAGATTGTATCTTGTTTGTTTATTTATAGCTTTTAGTAAAATTCATACTTTCTTCTAAGGAATTCCTTAAGTATACTAAGAAGATTGTATCTTGTTTGTTTATTTATAGCTTTTAGTAATTAATTTCCGCTTTCGCACTTTCTTTTCTTTACTTTTCAGTTTTTACTTTCCGCAATTTACTTTTATGCACAGTACTTTTCTTTCTTTAATTTTCAGCAATTTACTTTCAGCAATTTACTTTCAGCATTTACTTTTCAGCAATTTACTTTTCAGCTTTTACTTTATGTCTTTTACTTTTCAGCATTTTTATTTTATGTCTTTTATTTTTAAGTTTTTACTAACCCTAGTTATGTGTTAGTTATCTGGGGTTGTAATGAATCTAATATCACCGGTTTATAAGGGGTTATTTTATAGTTTGGGTAATTTAAAGGTTTACTTATTAAGTCTTAAGCTTAATGCTTCTTGTTGTCTGATCACCAATAAGATTGATGTGGTAAATCTAAAATGAACTAGACATAGAGATTTTAGGTTTCAGCCTTAGACTTAATAGCCCAAGATCTTCCTTGAGGATAGATAACCTTTAATAGATTTCCTTACAGGATAGACATATACCTGTCGGGCGGGGGTAGCCATAATTGGAACTTAAACTTAATGAATCCAGATAATTTGGTTGACATAGACATATGGTTCAATTGGGTTAAACTGGGTATTTGCGTCTGACCATCGACATAGGCTTTTGCATAATTTAGTGTTCCAGGTTAGTAAACCGATTTATTACACAAACATAAAATAATCACTTCATCTTTTAAAAGATATTAGAATAATTCACAACCCTAGATCTTTGTGTCTTTTGTTATTTTCCTTAGTATTTTCTTTTTCCTTTTTATTTATTTATTTATTTAGCAAATCTACAATCAACCAAATCAATCAAGCAATATTCTCTTCTTTCAATTAGATATCTGTAAATAAATAGATTCAATAATTAATAACAACAGTAGGAATTAAGTCCTCGTGGGATCGATATTTTTATACTACTTGAACGATACGTGCGCTTGCGTTATACGTGTGTGTTTACGCCGGTCAAGTTTTTGGCGCCGTTGCCGGGGACTTATATTTCTTGAGTTATTAATTTTGAAGCTATCTAATTTACCTGTATCTAATTTTCTTTATTTTTATCTGTAATTTTTATTTCTTTCTTTTATTTTCAGGTGGTTAAACAATGGAACACTATTGGGAGATTGAAAGATCAAGAGCTTTACAAGAAGATACACCCCACATCTGGGAGCAACAGTTCGGTTTTCTGAGGCCTGTTGTCCAGCCCAATGATTATCACTGGATGCCAGAATCAAGTAATATTACATTTGCTAATCAGAATGCAATGGAGAGATGTGAGATATGTGACGGTAACCACCCAAGTAATTATTGCGAGTACAACTACAATCCAGGGTGGCAGAGCTATCAAAATCCTTCATGGTACGAAGAACCATCATTTTCCATCTTATCCACCATCCACCTATGATTTTTATCAAGAACCAGAACAATCAGAGGAAGAATCATTGGTTGACATGCTCAAAGATTGTTCAGAAACGGGACAAAAAGTTGGATACAATGCTTGAAACATGCCAGAATCAATTTGAAAGTATTCAGAGACAATCAGCATCAATTCAGAGAATGACAGATCAAATGAGACAATTCACAGAAAACCAAAACTACATACCTCAAGAATCAATTTCAGATGACACTGATAAAGCCTTCAAATACCAATCATTTCACAATAACACTTCAGCAGAGAAGGAGGCTGAGCAGTATCAACAACCAGAGGTATCAGTTCAGGAACCCGAACCGGCAAAGTCTCGATTTGATTTCTATTATTCAGATTCTGACGAGGATGAAGCTGAAATATTTGTACCAACTGCATCAAAAATTGAGGATGGAATTCTGTATCCTCAGAATGAAGATCTTGGAGATTCCATTGCACAAATGTTTGAAGAAGATCTATCTGAACCATCCATTCCAGTCATATTAGAGGATGCAGACTTAAAATCTGACATTTCTTTTTATCCTCAGGTTGACAATTTTGAAACATGTATTTCACAGATGACAGATAAAGAGCTGAATATGGAAATTTTAAAATACATCTGTGAAGAGAAGGTGGAGCAAGAAACAGAGCAAATGGAGGAGCAAATGTCTGACCTTAATAAAGATCCAGAGCATTCAGGAGAAACATCGCTGTTTTGGGGAGTACAAATTAAAGATATCAACCAGAAGCTTGACAGAATGGAATTTCCATTCCAAGTCAAGCATCATACGAGGACCTCCTGATTTTCTTTCTTTCTTTGCAGGAATCACTGGAACAACAAGGAGTAAAAAGGTGGCACGAGCACTGAATGAGACAAAACTTTTTTTGCCACTTTACCGTTGGAAGAGACCCTTCAAAGGCAACGCTCACGGGATTGTCTTTAATCGGACATCCAAAACGACATTGAAACCTCCTTAACAGATGAATTTCAGTCACGTCTGGCTGAAGACGAAAAATTTAGCGCTAGCAGGGAGGCAACCCATGCAATTTGTTGTAATTTGTTTTCATATTTTGTGTGTTATTTTTGTAGGGAAAGGCACAAACGAAGCATTTTAAGACATAAGGAATTGTGTTTGGCAATCAAAGATGAGAAACAATTCATTAGCGATGGCTGAATAAGGAATGAAATCTTGAGACACATCCTAATGAATTTATACTAAGCGAGTGGCATATTGCGTACACAATTCCGTTGCCTTAATTATTGCTTTGATTCGCTTTTCTATTGTAATTATCTTTATTTTCGTAGACATGATCCATACTTTTTGACCTTTCACGATCTCTTTTGTTGTTTAGCTAACAATCGTCATTTGGAAGATATTAGTGCTATTATTACTCACCCTTTTTCAGGTACTATAAATTCAGCCCGTCATTGCACTTTTGAAGGCATCATGATTTGAAAAAGAAATACATAAAAAATGGAAGCCACTTCAAGAAGACGAGTTGAAAAAATCTGTGTGTTTTTGCGGTAGTAGTGTTGGAACTAAACCACAATACATAGAAGCAGCACAGGAATTGGGTCGAGTCTTAGCTGCAAGGAATATGCACTTAATATATGGCGGAGGCAATCTTGGACTTATGGGGATCGTTTCAAAGGCGGTACAGGAAGGGGCAGTCACGTTTTGGGAATCATCCCAAAACCCTTGGCAGAGGCAAATCTTATTGGATCATCAAACGGAGAGGAACTGATCGTGCCAGGTATGTCTGAACGACTGGTAGAAATGATTAACCGCTTGCTGATGCTTTATTGCTTTGCCAGGTGGCTTGGGCACATTGGAGGAAATTTTTATAGTTCTATCTTGGGCGAACCTGAACATACACCAGAAACCGTTTGGACTGTTTAATGTTGATGGATTTTATGATTTTCTTTGTGTGTTTCTTGATGATGCCCGAAGAAATGGGTTCGTGTCAAAACCTATGAAAGAACTCCTCTTCACTGCCAGAACTGCTCCGGATCTAATAGACCAACTCATAGCCTATGAACCACAAGTTGACCCTATTCTCTCAAAAATAAATTGGTCCGGGGACGATCGTGGTATGAGACGTCGGGTTAATCTGGATCTTAACCTTTAAATTCCTGTAGAATTTCAGTTAACCAGGTATTATCGTCTAAACTTTTCTTCTACTATTTAAGACATTGGGGACAATGTCTCATTTAGGTTTGGGGGAGGGAATTAACTGATTAATATCTTGTTTTTAGTTGTATGTTGTTTTTATTTTTAGTCCAAAATTTTTCGAAAATACAAAAAATTGGAAAAATTTTCAAAAATTACAAAAATATTTTGTTTTTTTTTTTTTGTGTGTTTTTGTTTTGACTAAAAATGTGAAATTGGTAAGAGATAGCTGAGTAAGGAGTTTCTACTCCTGAGACGTATCTCAAGCCTATTTTCGAAATAAGTTAATTGTTGTTTATTTCCTTTTGAATAATTTAATTTGTGAATTCTCCTTAAAACGGACTAAAAGGAATCTTCATATGTTCAGTTAGCAGATATTATCAACATATATAGTAACATACGGACATGAGCTAAAATTGAAAAGTTTGTAATATTCAGTGCTCTAGTTTAATTGGAAGAAACATCTCAAAAGGCAATGGAGTAAAAAAAAAAAAAAAAAAAAAAAGAAAAAAAAAATCCGAGATCCGAATTATTAAGTCTGTAAGGGTGTTTTAACACCTAGTGCCCTAAAACCAACTGGTTTAGGAGTCACTGGCCCAAAGCTCGCTACATGGATCGAAGATGCTACAAAAAAAAATATATATATCTGAAGTCTGGGTAATTAAGTCCGTAGGGGTGTCTTAACACCTGGTGCCCTAAAGCCAACAGGTTTGGGAGTCACCGACCCAACACTCGTTACATAGATGAAAGATATTGTATATAAATAAAAATAGAAAAGTGAAAAAAAAAAAAAAATCAGAAAATCAGAAAAATTATTCATTGCTGGCAAAAAGGTGTGAATTCTGATAAAACTTTAGGACAAAAATATTACTCTCTTATCAACTGCACTTATGACTGTTGTGGGCAAAAATGAGTTGATTAATAATTTGTTGGCTGTGTATATGGAGAATGGTAAATATAATCAGAGAATTTACTTATTCGGTAATTTAGAATGAAAAAAAACAACTATTGACTTGGAGTAGAAGTTTCACCTGATTAGTCACTAACATCTTTATCTCTTTTCGCTTGTCTTTTTGCTTTTGTGTGCATTAGTTTTACTACCTTTTTACTTTTGTAAAATGTTTGTGGTGTCATTGCTGTAAACCCTCACGAGACTACAACTCGTCCACTAGGGACACCTAGGGGTTTAAAGGCTTGTTGCATACGCTAAATGCAACCGTGATCCCTACGAAAGTGGCTTAGTTTAATTTTAATTGTTTCTTGTATTTTATTTTGTTATTTTGCTCGAGGACTAGCAAAATGTTAGGTTTGGGGGTGTGATGAGCGGAAAATATATCAATATTTACCGCCCCTTTTACTTAATATTTTGTTTAGTTTCTCGGGTTTGATGAACGTTTTGATATTTTTTATTTTATTTTGCAGATAAAAAATATTGGGGACTTAATGAAATCATTTAGGATGAAATGTGGATCAAATAAGGGCAATTATTGGACTTGATATATTAATTTTGGAGATTGGAAACTTGAAAGGGCGTTTTTTGACGAAGTGCAGTTTTGGAAATTCCAGTTTTGCGCATCTGTTGTATTTTGGGCATAACTTCTTACTCAGATATCGGATTGGGCTGATTCAAGTTCCAGATTAAAGAAAAGACTCCAAGATCTACAACTTTGAAAGAGAAAATATTTTCAAATTCTGATGATTTCATGACCGAAATTGATGAACCATCCAGAAGTGTGTGGAGTGTAATTATTAAAGTCATTATCAATCATTTTCAAAGCAAATATTAATTAATAAATAATTAATAAAAATTATCAAATCACCACCAAACAAGATAAGAAATTAGTGGAGCAATAATGGATTTGGTGGAGCAATTAGATAAGCAATAGTGGAGCAATTAATAATTTATTTGGTGGATGATTTGTGTGGGCAAAATTTTGCCTATAAATACCAAGCCATTTCATTTGTAAAATTCATACTTTCTTCTAAGGAATTCCTTAAGAATACTAAGAAGATTGTATCTTGTTTGTTTATTTATAGCTTTTAGTAATTAATTTCCGCTTTCGCACTTTCTTTTCTTTACTTTTCAGTTTTTACTTTCCGCAATTTACTTTTATGCACAGTACTTTTCTTTCTTTAATTTTCAGCAATTTACTTTTCAGCAATTTACTTTCCGCATTTACTTTTCAGCAATTTACTTTTCAGCTTTTACTTTATGTCTTTTACTTTTCAGCATTTTTATTTTATGTCTTTTATTTTTAAGTTTTTACTAACCCTAGTTATGTGTTAGTTATCTGGGGTTGTAATGAATTCTAATATCACCGGTTTATAAGGGGTTATTTTATAGTTTGGGTAATTTAAAGGTTTACTTATTAAGTCTTAAGCTAATGCTTCTTGTTGTCTGATCACCAATAAGATTGATGTGGTAAATCTAAAATGAACTAGACATAGAGATTTTAGGTTTCAGCCTTAGACTTAATAGCCCAAGATCTTTCTTGAGGATAGATACCCTTTAATAGATTTCCTTACAGGATAGACATTATACCTGTCGGGCGGGGGGGTAGCCCTAATTGGAACTTAAACTTAATGAATCCAGATAATTTGGTTTGACATAGACATATGGTTCAATTGGGTTAAACTGGGTATTGCGTCTGACCATCGACATAGGCTTTTGCATAATTTAGTGTTCCAGGTTAGTAAACCGATTTATTGCACAAACATAAAATAAATCCCACGAGGACTTAGACTTAATAGATAACCCTTTATTTATTTACAGATATCTAATTGAGGAAGAAGAGAAATATTGCTTGATTGATTTGGTTGATTGTAGATTTGCTAAATAAATAAATAAATAAAAAGGAAAAAGAAAATACTAAGGAAAATAACAAAAGACACAAAGATCTAGGGTTGTGAATTATTCTAAGGCTGAAACCTAAAATCCCTATGTCTAGTTCATTTTAGATTTAACCACATCAATCTTATTGGTGATCAGACAACAAGAAGCATTAAGCTTAAGACTTAATAAGTAAACCTTTATATTACCCAAACTATAATTTAACCCCTTATAAACCGGTGATATTGGATTTCATCACAACCCCAGATAACTGGCTTAGTTACGACACATATTTACAGGTAGTAAAAACTTAAATAAAAGAAAAGACATAAAGTAAAAACTATAAAAATTAAATACTGAAAAGTAAATGCTGAAAGTAAATTGCTGAAAAGTAAATTGCTGAAAAGTAAATTGCTGAAAAGTAAATAAAGTAAAATTACAATAAAAGAAAATGCTGAGGTAAAAGGATCCACTTTTATTATTTCTATTTTAGATATCTCCCTTAAATAATATATTAACTTTGCATGATAATTACCAACCAGCCATATAGGCGGTATCCAGATTAAGTCAAATTAATAATTAATTACCAACCGACAATCAGGCGGTATCCAGTTTAGTCAGGTTAAAACCAATTTAAATAATTACCAACCGACCAATATGGCGGTATCCTCGTTAAGTCAGGTTTTAACTAGTTTATATATTATAATTAAAGAGGAGATTAATCTAAATATTAGTAATAAAAGTTTTACCTTTTACCCCAGCAAAAGGGGAGTTACCTCCTCATTACTGAAAAGTAAAAACTGAAAATTAAAGAAAGAAAAGTACTGTGCGTAAAAGTAAATTGCGGAAAGTAAAAACTGAAAAAGTAAAGAAAAGAAAGTGCGAAAGCGGAAATTAATTACTGAAAGCTGTAAATAAACAAACAAGATACAATCTTCTTAGTATTCTTAAGGAATTCCTTAGAAGAAAGTATGAATTTTACAAATGAAATGGCTTGGTATTTATAGGTAAAATTTTGCCTCCATCAAATCATCCACCAAATCAATTATTAATTGCTCCACTAATTGCTCCACCAAATCCATTATAATTGCTCCACTAATCTCTTATCATGTTTGGTGATGATTTGATAATTTTTTTATTTATTTATTAATTTATTTTTTGCTTTGAAAATGATTGAAAGTGACTTTAATAATTACACACTACACACTTCTGGATGGTTCATCAATTTCGGGCATGAAATCTTCAGAATTCGAAATTATTTTGTCTTTCCAAGTTGTAGATATTTGAGTCTTCTTTAATCTGGAACTTGAATCAGCTCAATCCGATATCTGAGTAAAAAGTTATGCCCAAAATACGACAGATGCGCAAAACTGGAATTTCCAAAACTGCACTTCGTCAAAACGCCCTTTCAAGTTTCCAATCTCCAAAATTAAAATATCAAGTCCAATAATTGCCCTTATTTGACCCATATTTCGTCCTAAATGATTTCATTAAGTCCCCAATTATTTTATCTGCAAAATAAACTAAAACACATCAAAACGTTCATCAAACCCGAGAAACTAAACAAAATATTAAGTAAAAGGGGCGGTAAATATTGATATATTTTCCGCTCATCACACCCCCAAACCTAAAATTTTGCTAGTCCTCGAGCAAAACAACAAAAATAAAATTAAAATTAAACTAAGCCACTTTCGTAGGGATCACGGTTGCATTTAGCATATGCAACAAGCCTTTAAACCCCTAGGTGTCCCTAGTGGACGAGTTGTAGTCTCGTGAGGGTTTACAGCAATGATACCCACAAACATTTTACAAAAGTAAAAAGGTAGTAAAACTAATGCACACAAAAGCAAAAAGACAAGTGAAAAGAGAATAAAGATGTTAGTGACTAATCAGGTGAAACTTCTACTCCAAGTCAATAGTTGTTTTGTTTCATTCTAAATTACAGAATAAGTAAATTCTCCGATTATTTTTACCATTCTTCATATACACAGCCAACAAAATATTAAACAATCTCATTTTTTCCCACAACAGTCATAAGTGCAGTTGATAAGAGAGTAATATTTTTGTCCTAAAGTTCTATCAGATTTAACACCATTTTTGTAGCAATGGAATAATTTTTCTCATTTTTCTGATTTTTTTCTTTGATTTTTTCTTTTTCTATTTTTTATTTATTACAAATATTCCATCTATGTAGCGAGTGTTGGGTCGGTAACTCCCAAACCAGTTGGCTTAGGGCACCAGGTGTTAAGACACCCCTACAGACTTAATTACTCAGACTTCAGATATATATATTTTTGCAGCATCTTCGATCCATGTAACGAGCTTTGGGCCAGTGACTCCCAAACCAGTTGGCTTTAGGGCACTAGGTGTTAAAACACCCTTACAGACTTAAATACTCGGATCTCAGACGTTTTTTTTTTTTTTTTTTTTACTCCACTGCTTTTTGAGATGCTTCCTCCAATTAAACTAGAGCACTGAATATTACAAACTTTTCAATTTTAACTCATGTCCGTATGTTACTATATATGTTGATAATACCTGTCAACTGAGCATATGAAGATTCATTTTAGTCCGTTTTAGGAGAATTCACAAATTAAATAATTCAAAATGAAATAAACAAAAATTAACTTGTTTCGAAATAGGTTTGAGATACGTCTCAGGAGTGGAAACTCCTTACTCAGCTATCTCTTACCAATTTCACCTTTTTAGTCAAATTAAAAACACAAAAAAAACACAAAATATTTTTGTAATTTTTGAAAATTTTTCAATTTTTTTTGTATTTTTCGAAAAAATTTTGGACTAAAAATAAAAATAACACACAGACTAAAAACAAGGTACTGATCAACTAATTCCCTCCCCCAAACCTAAATGAGACATTGTCCCCAATGTCTTAAACAGTAGAAGAAGAGTTTAGAAGATAATACCTGGTTAGCTGAAATTCTACAAGAAATTAAAGGTTAAGATCCAGATTAATTCGACGCCTCTTACCACGATCGTCTTCGAAACCAATTTATCTTTGAAATGATAGGGTCAACTTGTGGTTCATAGGCTATGAGTTGGTCTATTAGATCCGGAGCAGTTCTGGCAGTGAAGAGGAGTTCTTTCAAAGGTTTTGACACAAACCCATTTCTCCGAGCATCATCAAGAAACACACAAAGAAAATCATAAAATCCATCAACATTAAACAGTCCAAGTGGTTTCTGGTGTATGTTCAGGTTCTCCCAAGATAGTACAATAAAAATTTCCTCCAATGTGCCAAGCCACCTGGCAAAGCAATAAAAGCATCAGCACGGTTAATCATTTCTACCAATCGTTCAGACATACCTGGCACGATCAGTTCCTCTCCGTTTGATGATCCAATAAGATTTGCCTCTGCCAAGGGTTTTGGGATGATTCCCAAAACATGACTGCCTCCTTCTTGTACGGCCTTTGAAACGATCCCCATTAATCAAGATTGCCTCCGCCATATATTAAGTGCATTATTCCTTGCAGCTAAGACTCGACCCAATTCCTGTGCTGCTTCTATGTATTGTGGTTTAGTACCAACACTACTACCGCAAAACACACAAATGTTTTCAACTCGTCTTCTTGAAGTGGCTTCCATGTTTTATGTTTTCTTTCTCAACTCTGGATGACTTCAAGGTGCAATGATGAGTTGAATTTATAATACCTGAAAAGGGTGAGTAAAAATAGCACAAGTTTCTTCCAAAGGACGATTAGTAGCAAAATAATAAATAGACCGTGATAGTCAAAAAGATCTGGATCCTGTCGGAGAAGACAAAAGAAAACAACAAAACAAATCAATAATATTAGGAAAAGACAAAGAGATATAATATGTACAAAAATTACACAGCTTGATTAACGTCTATGCGTCAGGGACAAGCTTCCCATCCAATTTCTTATAAATTGGCAAACAGGGTCTTTTTGAGTCAGATTCCCGAGACTTAACTGTTGTCTTTCTTTTTGAAATTGTGTATGTATGTAATTTGCGAATGGTTATATGAACATATCCACTGGGATGCGTCTCAAGAGTCGAAGATATATCATCTAAAGACTCCTTACTCAAGCCATCCCTAATGAAGTTAATTTTGTCTTCGCGATTATCAGACACCATTCCTAAAGAACGACAACAAGTGTTGCAATTAAATCGTGCACATTTGAAACAAACACCCATTTGCTTAGCTCTACGTTTCTTTGCATAGGTGCTTCTTCCAAAACCAGGCAGATGTGAAATAAAAGAATCAGAAGACTCACCTGCCAATCGGACTCGTGCTTCAATTACCAACGAATATCATTAGGAATACCAGGATTGTAATAACCTCATCCGTTCCAAGCGAGCTTTGTATACTTTCATCAAGATTTTGGAGGGAGAGAAGGAAATTGCTTGTGAAGATTTGCGAAAGCTTCTTCCATCTTGAAATGACTAAACCTGCAAAAATAAAACACACAAAATTAAATCACACCAAATCACAATATATACAAAAATTGCATGGGTTGCCTCCCTGCTAGCGCTAAGTTTAAAGTCGTCAGCCAGACATGACTTCTCGAACGTTAAGCTGGATCTGAAAGTGTAACACTTTCTTTTTGTCGCTCAAATGATTCTCCCCAGTAGTGCTTGACACGCTTGTTTTTAACCTTGAAAGTTTTGTTAGCGTCAGAATCATGTATCTCAACGGCTCTATAGGGTAAAACTTTGGTGATCACAAATGGACCTGACCACCGTGATTTTGGCTTCCATGGGAAGATTTTCACCCTTGATTTGTTTAACAGTACCTTCTGCCCTAGTTCCAGTTGTATGCGCACTAACTTCTCATCATGTCTTTTCTTGCCCTTTTCTTTGTACAATTTGGCATCTTCAAAAGGCTGATTGTGAATTCCTCCAATTCGTTGAGCTGGTGGAACTTTTTCTCTTCTGTTGCTTGTAGAGCAAGAATTGGCTCTTTCAGTGCAAAAGATGCTTTATCTTTAGGCTCCACAGGCAATTGACATGTTTTAAGTTTGTCAGTTGAACTTTGTCTTTTATCAGAGTTCTGAATGGTACTGTGTATCACATCGAGTTTGAAACATTCCTCATTCTTTTCATCATCTGGAAAATTCATGGCCTTGAAAACATTGAATGTTACTTCTTGGTCCTGTACCCTCATGGTTAGTTCTCATTTTTGTACATCAATAATGGTTCGACCTGTAGCCAAGAACGGTCTCCCGAGGATGATTGGCACGTCTGCGTCTTCCTCCATATCAAGGACAATAAAATCTGCTGGGGGAGGAAAATGAATTTGTCAACCTTGACCAGCACATCCTCAACTACGCCTCTTGGAAATACGAGCGTTCTATCAGCAAGTTGCAGTGAGACTGAAGTTGGCATTGTTTCTCCAATCTGTAATTTCCTGAAAATAGAAAAAGGCATCAAGTTAACACTAGCACCTAAATCACATAAAGCCTTACCAAAGTTATGTTCTCCTATGACGCAAGGAACAGTGAAACTGCTAGGATCTTTCAACTTTGGGGGAAGTTTCCTCTGAATGATAGCACTTGCATTCTTCTTTAATGCTACTGTCTCGTAATCCCCAATCTCCGCTTTCGTGAAAGAATATCTTTCATGAATTTGGCATAGGTGGGCATTTGTTCCAACGCTTCTGCAAATGGAATGTTGATATGCAGCTTTTTGAAGATCTCCAGAAACCGGGAAAAAATTGCTTGTCCAATTTATTCTTCTGAAGACGTTGAGGAAAAGGTGGAGGTGGAGTGATCTGTTCTTTTTCCTTTGCTTCTTTTTCTTCCATTTGCTGCTTTATTTCTTTTGGAACTTCCTCAGCAGTTGAATTGACTCCAACATCTTTGTTGATTTCAGTACCGCTCTTTAACATGATGGCATGACATTGTTCCTTCCCCATGTTTCTTGGATTTGGCTCTGTGTTGCTGGGAAGGGTACCTGGCGGTCTGTAACTCTGAGCATTTGCCAGTAGTCCCATTTGATTCTCTAGTGCTTTAATAGAAGCAGATTGACTTTGAATTAATGCCGCTTGAGATTGAAATATAGCATCATACTTTTTTATTTTTAAGTTTTTACTAACCCTAGTTATGTGTTAGTTATCTGGGGTTGTAATGAATTCTAATATCACCGGTTTATAAGGGGTTATTTTATAGTTTGGGTAATTTAAAGGTTTACTTATTAAGTCTTAAGCTTAATGCTTCTTGTTGTCTGATCACCAATAAGATTGATGTGGTAAATCTAAAATGAACTAGACATAGAGATTTTAGGTTTCAGCCTTAGACTTAATAGCCCAAGATCTTCCTTGAGGATAGATAACCCTTTAATAGATTTCCTTACAGGATAGACATATACCTGTCGGGCGGGGGTAGCCATAATTGGAACTTAAACTTAATGAATCCAGATAATTTGGTTGACATAGACATATGGTTCAATTGGGTTAAACTGGGTATTTGCGTCTGACCATCGACATAGGCTACCCCCGGCAACGGCGCCAAAAACTTGACCGGCATAAACACACACGTATAACGCAAGCGCACGTATCGTTCAAGTAGTATAAAAATATCGATCCCACGAGGACTTAATTCCTACTGTTGTTATTAATTATTGAATATATTTATTTACAGATATCTAATTGAGGGAGAAGAGAATGATTGCTTGATTGATTTGGTTGATTGTAGATTGCTAAATAAATAAATAAATAAAAAGACAAAAGAAAATACTAAGGAAAATAAAAGACACAAAAATCTAGGGTTGTGAATCATTCTAATATCTTTTAAAAGATGAAGTGATTATTTTATGTTTGTGTAATAAATCAGTTTACTAACCTGGAACACTAATTATGCAAAAGCCTCTGTCGATGGTCAGACGCAAATACCCAGTTTAACCCAATTGAACCATATGTCTATGTCAACCAAATTATCTGGATTCATTAAGTTTAAGTTCCAATTATGGCTACCCCCGCCTGACAGGTATATGTCTATCCTGTAAGGAAATCTATTAAAGGGTTATCTATCCTCAAGGAAGATCGTGGGCTATTAAGTCTAAGGCTGAAACCTAAAATCCCTATGTCTAGTTCATTTTAGATTTACCACATCAATCTTATGGGTGATCAGACAACAAGAAGTATTAAGCTTAAGACTTAATAAGTAAACCTTTAAATTACCCAAACTATAAAATAACCCCTTATAAACCGGTGATATTAGAATTCATCACAACCCCAGATAACTACACATAACTAGGGCTAGTAAAAACTTAAAAATAAAAGACATAAAATAAAAATGCTGAAAAGTAAAAACATAAAGTAAAAGCTGAAAAGTAATTGCTGAAAAGTAATTGCTGAAAGTAAATTGCTGAAAGTAAATTGCTGAAAATTAAAGAAAGAAAAGTACTGTGCATAAAAGTAAATTGCGGAAAGTAAAAACTGAAAAGTAAAGAAAAGAAAGTGCGAAAGCGGAAATTAATTACTAAAAGCTATAAATAAACAAACAATATACTTTCTTCTAAGGAATTCCAGCCTATTACCTCTTGATTCTTTGTATTTCTCTTCTCACCTATTCCCCTCATATTCCCCTCAATGTATATGAGGTTTCTTTAGAAGTGTTATGTAATTCGGTAGAAGTAAGATTTGTGCTAGCGGGAGAGAGGAAATGGAGAGATTTGCTCTAGGAACAAGTTGTTTTAAATATCCATCCGCATATCATTATTAATTTATTTACCGCGCCTTATTATGCTTTTAGAATGCATGCTTAAGGGTGTATGATGATACCTAATCAAAGATAATTAATTGGTTGCCAATTACGCGAAAAACCCTTAACAAGTATTAAGCGTTTTTCCTTCCATTGAATGATTCATTCTCAAGATCCAAGATTGGCACTGGTTTGTTGGCCAAAGTCAAGACCTTTGTCCATCGCAGATGTGTTTGAATTATGAAGGCTTTGTTCCATATCGCATGTCTTGTCCAAGTTGTGATTTATTGGCCAAAGTCAAGATCACTTATTGTCCATCGACATCGATTACGAAGCTTTCTAAGGTCAATGGGTCCCGCTTAACTGGAATCATTAAGTTTGTTGTGCCAAAGCTACGGCTTAATTGATTCAGAGGAAAAAGGTTATGGAATATATTGGATATATTGGCATATATTAGATATATGTTTCGGACTTGGATGTCCACCTACTGGATCTAGGAATTGGATGAGATCCAATTGATCTTAAAGATCTACCTGGTTAAATATCATACAGCTTGTTGGCCAAAGTCAAGGTTGTGTGTTATTTAACGGGATCCTAGCCCACTAGGAAACAAGGTTTCCCGAGTACTCAACAGAGGGTTAGAGGCTCGCCGAAAAATAGTGGGAGGCAAGTATTAAATTTGCAATTTCGTTTAGATATTTTCCAATACGCGCTCATTTCATTTTTCGTCATTAATTAATAAATATATTAGTTGGACTAATATTTAATCGTTGTTTTAAAATAAACAGTTGGACTGAATTCAAATTATTTCAAATTATAGTTGATTATATAATTGGATTATAGTAATCAATATATTTGAATTTAACCAAACAAATTATAGTTGATTATATAGTTAGACTATAGTAATCATTATAATCAATAGTACCTGAAATCGTTGATTGGATAGTTGGACTATAGCAATCAAGATAACTGAAAGATTAGCGTTTAGAACATAATCATGGGAGAAAATCTCTTTAAACGGCTTTAATTTTCAAATTGGGAATAAAAACTGAGAAGATATTCTATTTGATAGAGAAACATCTCGGGCCTAAGCCCGGAATTGAGCAAATAGTAGAACATGATCTTTGGAAGATTCATGTAATGATAACTTTAGTGCTCAATCCGTTATGCTTACCGCAATAACCCTTTAATTCCGTCATCAAAATTAAGGATTAGATCCATGTACCATGATGATGAAACTAAAGATCTTCATAGATTTATTCTTAAATCTTAGAAGAACAAATTACAAAAGAAGCTCTTTTGCTCACGTATGTCAGAGGGTACATCTTTCGAGCACTAGGTGTCGCAGATGATAGCTGACATTGATCAGCTAGGTTAGATGGGCATTACCTATGTGGCTGAGACTGCCAAAGATTTGATCTTATAGTCTCTTCCCGAAAGCTGGGGAAGGTTCATTATGAACCAAGAGTAAACTCTAGGGGAGTTGATGGCTATGCTCAAGGAGACAGAGCCAGAGCTTCTAAAAGGGGCAAAGGCAAAATCATCACAGTCTTCTTGGAAGACAAATGACAGATGTCTGCCTAAACTGTGGCAAACGGGGTCACTAGATGCGTGACTGCCGTATGGACAAGGCAGACATGAAGGAAGTGAAGGCGGGGCAAGGCTCCGACTTCAAGTATGTTTTTCATAAACATGTTCGCTATTAGTTTCAAAATTGGATTTTTGATACTAATGTGGTACATAAATATGTATTGATGTGCGGAATCTGCTGATTAGCAGGAGACTGACTTCAGTTGAGATTTATCTACGAATCGGAAACGGGACGAGAATCGCTGTTTTAACCATAGAACCTAAGTTTAGGAACTACCTTTCGGGTGCGTACTTAAATTAGGAAACTGTTATAATGTACCTAGTTTGATTAGAAACATTATCTCTATATCAGAGTATAATCCGTTGCGGATATACCTTTATATTCTAGAACACTAAAGTGTTTTATTTTATAAAGATGATATTGAGATAAGCACATTAGATGTGAATAACAGTATTTATATTTTGAATATAAATGAATCTCAAACGTATGACATGACAAACAAATAGCTCAAACTGAATTAATCAGATGAGACTTATTTGTGGCACATTAAACAAGACTCGTATATCCACACTTTTGAATAATGGATACTAGGACGGATTTTATTCTAATTCAAATGATGTCTACGAAACTAGTTTATTAGGCAAAGTGCCTAAAACGCCTTTTACTTGGTGAAAGTGCAAATGCCACCGATCTGTTAGCCCTCGTTCATAGTGACGTAAGTGGGCCCATATCTAGCTAGGCTAGAGGTGGATATGAATACTTCGTAACCTTTACGGATGTTGCATCGCGTTATGGTTATGTGTTTCTTTTGAAACACAAATCAGAAACTTTTGATAAATTCAAAGAGTTTCGACACGAAGTAGACATACAGATCGGCTAAAATATAAAACTGTCACGGTTAGACCGTGATGAAAATACTTAAGCAATAAGTTTCTCAAATACCTGAAAGAGTATTGTATTCTTTCATAGTAGACTCTTACCGGAACACCTCCATTTGACGGTGTGTCCGAACAGGGAAACTGAACCTTGTTGGACAGAGTAAGGTTAATTATGAGTCGTTCTGAGCTACCATTTTCCTTCTAGGGATACACATTAAACAGTGCAATACTTATTTTGAATAAGGTTCCATGAAAAATCATGTTTAGACAGATTTCATATTAGATATGAACAGGAAAGAAACCGGGTTTTCTCATTCCTGAAGATTTGAGAATGCTGGGCATATGTTTGGATGATACCAAACTAGAACCCAAATCGGATAAGTGCCTAATTTGTAGGTTATCCTAGGGAAACCAAAGTATAGTACTTATACAACTCACAAGAGAACAATGTAATTGTTGCTCTCCATGCGGTTTTCCTAAAAGGAATACCTATATGTAGTGGTAAGTGGGAGAAAAATAAAAATTGTTGAAAATCGAAGTAATACTGTTCCAGGCACCGATTCCTTAATGGAACACAAATAGTTCATCAGGGATAAAACTATACCAATAATCTTCGAATACACAAGAACCGCGTAAATCAGAGAGAGTCAGAAAATAACCTGGGAGGTATGGGTTTCTGATCTCACCTCATAAAGATGTCAATCTTATAGAGGAACACGAACCGGCTACGTATGAGGAAGTGATACAGGGTATCGACTCCCTACTATGGCAAAGTGCCATGATGTCCGAAATGGATTCCATGTATACCAACCAAGTTTAGACACTGGTTGATGTACCGGAAGGCATTATGCCTATTGGTACTATATGAGTTTTCAAGGAAGACATACATGGATGGCAACATACCAACGTACTAAGCTAGGCTTGTAGCGAAAATGTATCGTTATCAACATTGTGTCGATTATGATGAAACCTTTAACTTGTTGCCATGGTTAAATCCATTTGGATAATGCTTGTTAATGCTGCATGTTTCATTTATGAAATATGGCATATGAACGTCAAAATCGCTTTCCTTAAACAGAAACCTTTTGGAGGATGTTTATAACATCCTGACGGTTTTGTCGTACCAAAACATGCAAACTAGGTTTGCAAGTTAATTTGATCCATTTATGGATTGAAGCAAGCATTGCGTTCTTGGAATTAGCGTTTTGATGTAATCATAATGGTATATGATTTAATTCAAAACAAATATGATTCTTGTGTATATAAGGAGGTTAGTGGGAGCGCACTGACAGTGATGGTCCTATAAAATGATGATATATCATTTCTTGGAAATGACATTCCCATAATACAATAGGTAAAAGCTTGGCTTTCATGAAAATTCTCCGTAGAAAACTTGCGAGAGACAATCTTTATTCTAGGAATAAGGATCTACAGGGATAGATCTAAATGTTGTTGGCACTCTCCGAGAACTCGTACATTGAAATAAATGTACGCGACCTGGTGTCTCATATGCTTTGAGCATATAGAGTCACAATCAGGCCAATCCAAGTGATAGTCACTAGATTGATGTTAAGAACATCCTTAAGTATCTTAGATGAACTAAGGATGCTTTCTTATACTATGGAGAAGGAGAACTTGAAGTGACTAAGTTCACTGCTGCAAGTTTCCTAATCGACAAAAACGACTATAAGTCGTGATAAAGGTACTATATAGTTTGAACAACAGAACAGTGAGCTGGAAATCTTCCAAGCAAGATACTGTTGCCGAATAAACAACAAAAGTGGAATATTTCTGCAGCTGAGGCAACAATAGAAGCCATTTGGATCTTAATAATCCTAATTAGATTAGGAGTAGTTCTGTTAGCAACTGAGCTAGGCTACAGCACGGGCTAAAGAATTAATGGTCTCATCAACGATCCAAGTGTATACTTCAACTATTCATCTGATTCGTTCGGATCATACATCGTGGCGATGTGATGATCGAATAAATCACATCAGATGATAACTTTACAAATCCGCTGACGAAAGCAGTTTCTCAACAGAAGTTTGAGCGACCCGTACATAGTTCAAGTGTAAGACACTTGAGTGATTGGCTATAGGCCAAGTGGGAGATTATTGGACAATTATGACCCATAGCATCACTATTTACACAAAACATGGTGTTGTTGTACAAATTAACTATGTGACAAAGGAAATTGCTCTTTTATCATTTGTAATTAGATTACCGGGATATATAAATGATAAAAGTCCATATGATTAGTTCCTGATTAATAAGATATGAGACAGTATTAATCCACTAAGGTTTGATCATTAAAACATCCCTAGTCATAGAATTATCGAGATTGGACATCGATAATGCGGAATAGACTAGTATTGCACTTGTGCGCGTTGTGGGAGCATAACAGCATAGTTCTCATATATTTAAGTATTGGATACTTATGTGTAGGCACTGTATTTTTGCATATAAGTCCCTATGATGAGTCTCATTTGGAGACACTACCTTTTAAGTCGAGGAAGTCGTGGGAAACGGACGTCGGAAGGGAATCGGGATTTTGTTAAATTTTATTCGCTTGTTATGCTTCAGGTTTGCTTGTTGGACTTCCGTTTTAAAGCACATTAGCCCAAAAACCCCCGCAAGCCACACACCTAGCCCACATACACCAAGCCCACCTCCAAAGCCAAGCCACACGCCCACACCAAGCCCATTCACGCCCAAGCCCACTTGAAACACATCCAAAATAATAAAATGCATATTTAACACTTGGGGAATTAAATAAAATCTAAAAATCATATACCAAATTAAAATAAATATCAAATAAAATCATGCCTAATTAAAATCAATCAAGTATATTATATTCCTAACTAAACAAATCTCATGCCTAAACAAAACAAATTAAATATATCATATTCCTAATCTAGCCAAGACATGTCCCTCAATCAAATATTAGACTTTCCTTGTAAGACACTAATTGATTCATTCCTTTTCAAACAAGGAGAAGCCCTAGCCTTTGTTTATAAAAGAAACCAAATTCCAACACTTCCCCCTCTCTCTAATTCACGCATACACAAGGGAAAAAAGCTATAGACTTCACGCCCAACTCCAAGAAAGAAGCAACAAAAAAATTATTTTCTCCTCTCTTCACATTGCAGAGAACATCACCACAAATTCCCCTCCCATTGCCGTAAAACCACAACCCTAAACACCATCTCCATTGCCGCACAAACCACCATTGAAACACTCCCCCAAACAGCAACCTAAACCACCGAAAACACAGCCCCATACAGCCCCCTAAACCACCGAAAATAGCAGCCCCATACAGCCCTATAACCACCGAAAATAGTAGCCCCATATAGCCATATAACCATCGAAAACAGCAGCCCCATGATCATCATCAGTTTTGGGGATGAGTCCCCGGGGTGAGGCCCATATCATCATCAGTATCTGTCTTGCCAGGTATGGCACTTAGGGGATGAGTCCCGGGGGCGAGGCCTATATCATTATCAGTATCAGTCTTTCCAGGTATGGCACTCTGGGGCGAGGCCCACATCATTATCAGTATTAGTCTTGCCGGGTATGGCACTCTGTGGGCGAGGCCCATATCATTATCAGTATTAGTCTTGCCAGGTATGGCATTATAGGGGCGAGGCCCATATCATTATCAGTATCAGTCTTGCCAGGTATGGCACTCTGGGGGCGAGGCCCACATCATTATCAATATTAGTCTTGCCGGGTATGGCACTCTGGGGGCGAGGCCCATATCATTATAAGTATTAGTCTTGCCAGGTATGACACCCTGCTCCATATCATTATCAGTATCAGTCTTGCCATGTATGGCACTCTGGGGGCGAGGCCCACATCATTATCAGTATTAGTCTTGCCGGGTATGGCACTCTGGGGGCAAGGCCCATATCATTATCAGTATTAGTCTTGCCGGGTATGGCACTCTGGGGGCGAGGCCCACATCATTACTAGTATCAGTTCTGCCAGGTACGGCACTCTGGGTATGGAGATATTACAGCGACGCCTTGGGTATGAGGTTTAGCACGCCAGGTACATCACTCCAGGTATGGAGATATTACAGCGACGCCTTGGGTATGAGGTTTAGCACGCCAGGTACGGCACTCCGGGTATGGAGATATTACAACGACGCCTTGGGTATGAGGTTTAGCACGCCAGGTACGACACTCCGGGTATGGAGATATTACAGCGACGCCTTGGGTATGAGGTTTAGCACGCCAGGTACGGTACTCCGGGTATGGAGATATTACAACGACGCCTTGGGTATGAGGTTTATCACGCCAGGTACGGCACTCCGGGTATGGAGACATCACTGCGACACTCTAGGTACGGAGACGCAACCGCGACACCTCGGGTATGGGGTTTAGCATGCCAGGTACGACACAATATCAACTCAACTCAACACATGGCAAGTCAAGTGGCAGCTGGCGAGCGAGGTAAGTAAAAATGCATTGCACGTACTTTGATAGGATTGTCATTGTCACACACTGCACATGTCCCATCAAAGTGGGGGCGACTGTAGGCACTACATTTTTGCATATAAGTCCCTATGATGAGTCTCATTTGGAGACACTACCTTTTAAGTCGAGGAAGTCGTGGGAAACGGACGTCGGAAGGGAATCGGGATTTTGTTAAATTTTATTCGCTTGTTATGCTTCGGGTTTGCTTGTTGGACTTCCGTTTTAAAGCACTTTAGCCCATAAACCCCGCAAGCCACACACCTAGCCCACACACACCAAGCCCACCTCCATAGCCAAGCCACACGCCCACACCAAGCCCATTCACGCCCAAGCCCACTTGAAACACATCCAAATTAATAAAATGCATATTTAACACATGGGGAATTAAATAAAATCTAAAAATCATATACCAAATTAAAATAAATATCAAATAAAATCATGCCTAATTAAAATCAATCAAGTATATTATATTCCTAACTAAACAAATCTCATGCCCAAACAAAACAAATTAAATATATCATATTTCTAATCTAGCCAAGACATGTCCCCCAATCAAATATTAGACTTTCCTTGTAAGACACTAATTGATTCCTTCATTTTCAAACAAGGAGAAGCCTTAGCCTTTTTCTATAAAAGAAACCAAATTCCAACACTTCCCCCTCTATCTAATTCACGCATACACAAGAGAAAAAAGCTCTAGACTTCACGCCCAACTCCAAGAAAGAAGCAATAAAAAAATTCTATTCTCCTCTCTTCACATTGCCGAGAACATCACCCCAAATTCCCCTCCCATTGCCTCAAAACCACAACCCTAAACACCATCTCCATTGCCGCACAAACCACCATTGAAACACTCCCCCAAATAGCAAGCTAAACCACCGAAAACACAGCCCATACAGCCCCCTAAACCATCGAAAAGAGTAGCCCCATACAGCCCTATAACCCCTGAAAATAGCAGCCCCATACAGCCCCATGATCACCGAAAAATCACCCTAAAACAATAGCTAAAATCACCAAAAACAGTAACAAAAATTGCACTTTAAAACCCCTAAGAGAAACCGCAAAACAGCAACCCATAACCCCTTTAAAAACCGCAAAAACATCCCATAATACAGCAAAAATAGTGACTAAAAAAATAGCAGCCCCATACAATAGTAAAACGGAGTGAAAACAGTAGCTTGAGCAGCGAAACATCGAGGAAAGACGTGGACCAGTGAACCAGAAAAGTTGCGGAGTGTTAGCCCTTCCGACGGCCTTGTAACGCGCTTCCGAGAGTCGACATAAAAGGTTAGACCTGAGGGAACTTTTTACATCTATTTTCATTTGTATTTTTATTGTTTATTATTTGCATGAGTATTGTGGAATGATGTGTGTTGTGGCCCTTGAATAAAATGGAAAATGTGTCGCCTCTTGTGGTATATAGGATGGAAACCCAGACGTAAACTCCGTAGCCGAATCCGAATGGACGGTAGTGCGGTCTGTACTTGGGATACAACTCCACGTACCACTCGAGCAAACGGCACATATTTCGATTCATTTTGTCTTGTTTGTTTATTATCCGTTATTTAATTTCTGCATGTTATTTGTTTGTGTAATGATGAGATAAAGCGCATGGGCTTAGTAAGTTGGATTAAAGGTCCTCCATTTCGAGGGGTTAAAATCCTTTACCACGATGCTTTGCCGCGCCAGATGATGTATATTCGGTTGAATGTAAGATGTGTTCAATCGGGTATACAAAGTCCGATATTGTTGTCTTTATTTTTTATATGCATTATGTTATTAGCGCATGGGATTAGTAAGTTGGATTAAAGGTCCTCCATTTTGAGGGTTTAAATCCTTTACCACGATGCTTTGCCGCGCCGGATGATGTATATTCGGTTGAATGTAAGATGTGTTCAATCGGGTATACAAAGTCTGATATTGTCGTCTTTATTTTTTATATGCATTATGTTAATGTTATTAGCGCATGGGCTTAGTAAGTTGGATTAAAGGTCCTCCATGTCGAGGGGTTAAAATCCTTTACCACGATGCTTTGCCGCACCGGATGATGTATATTCGGTCGAATGTAAGATGTGTTCAATCGGGTATACGAAGTCCGATATTGTTGTCTTTACTTTTATATGCATTTTGATGTGATGCGCATGGGCTTAGTAAGTTGGATTAAAGGTCCTCTATTTGGAGGGATAAAAAGCCTACGGTCTACCTTTACCACGATACTTCGCCGCGCCTTTTATTTCGTTATTTTCTTTTCTTTGTATGTCATCTTCTTGCATAATCATGCATCATGTTGCATCGCGCATGGGCAAATCAAGTTGGATTAAAGGTCCTCCACTTTGAGTGATAGAAAGCCTACGGGCTACCTTTGCCACGACGTTTTTCCACGCCGGACAAAGTGCATTCGATTGAATGTGAGATACGTTCAATCAGACACTTGAAGTCTTATATAGATGTGGGCATATGTCGCATCTCTTTTCTTTCACTTCCATTATTTATCTTTCAAATCGCATCATGGCACATTTATTTTGATGTACAATTGCCTCTTTGGTTATTTCTTTGCATTATATACCTAATTGTTTCTATTTATTACGTATGATTGTGCAACTGCCATTTGTTTGCATTTCCGTGTCCGTGAATGTAATATGCTTATGACATTGTATGCTTGCCGTATTTCAATTTATCTTTATGCATGTAAATTCGGACATAGATTATATGCAAATAGGTTGTATGCAAATTTGGACATAGATTGTATGCAAATAGGTTGTATGCAAATTTGGACATAGATTGTATGCAAATATGTTGTATGCAAATTCAGACATAGATTGTATGCAAATAGGTTGTATGCAAATTTGGACATATATTATATGCAAATAGGTTGTATGCAAATATGAAAATGTGTTACATGTAAACTTAGATGAACTTTTGATTTATGCGTGCGAACTTAGAAATAGAATACCCTTAGGAATATATGTTACTAGACTCAATTAAATTATTGCACAAATCATTTTATTACAAGTGGCATAAGTAAGGGACCATTCTGAACCCAACGGTTTGAGGTCTTCCCTTGCGAGGGGTGAGTGCGGCCTTAAATCATTTTCCTGGTTCACACCGGGTGGCGACTCCATTATTTCTCCGGTTTAGTTCCCCCGCGGACTACTCCGTACTCCCAACCGGGCCGCGAGCCCGGAACAGCATGCGTCGCCCAGTTTCTGTGTCCCACATTATAAAAGTGTAATAGGAGGTTGTGTTTACCGATGGTACGGAAACAGCTTCGCTCTAGATAGACCCATCAGAATTCCAATGGTAGTATGACTATGTGTCTATGGAAGTCCGAATCAGGGTAGGTGTATTTGGTCTTAACCTGAGACTTGCACCGCTAATACTTGCGACAATCAATATACTTTGGTTTTGGTCGTCCAGGGCTTTAACAGGTTCTGTGTACGCCTCTTCTGGGTATATTGAGAATCGTAGTGTATTGGGTGTGATGTCAAGATGGAAGTATCACTTCAGTCATATGGAGATGATGGTCACGTAGGATACGGAACTGGTGCTCTTATATGATGCAGCTATCGGGATAATATGACAATGTCATAGTTATCCGATTATAGAGACTAGTTACCAGAGATCTGATATGTGCTTCGTACGGGGCAGACACAATTCCAGCCATAGGCCTTGCATGTGACATCCGATACTGGATCGAATACGCAATACTACGTATACTACGCCTGATACAGATTACATATTCCTTTAAGAATATTTCTGGAGAATTGGGTAGGCACAGTGCTTTGCTAGAAGCCAACCATGTCTTGTAAATCGGTAAAAACGTAGTACTAGGTACGTACATGTTCGGATAGTCCGATGACCGGATTTACTGCCAACATATCCAGGGATCTCATGGGTCGCTTCCCGAAGATTCACTGATGACGTATGACTCACACATTATTAAGTTGGGATTAATAAGTAGAGAGAGAAAATTAATCTAGGATTAATTACGAAGAATTTTATCTGGGATAAAATTCATACTAAGAGAGAAAACGATTAATTTGGAATTAATCGATAAATTAATATATTCGATATATTAAACGAAATTATATTTCGACGCGGAATTAAAATTAGATTTTAATTCGGGCAAACGAGTTAATTTAGAATTAATTCGCGAGCGACGTGAATAGTAATTTTGCCAGGCATAATTATTTAATTAAATTTGATTTAATTACGTCGCAACGGAAAATTCGTTAATTCGGAATTAGCGAACCCGAGCCCGGGAGTGTTTGCGGGCCCACTGATTAGTGATAAATGTATCACTATTTCCCACTCATTTAACTTAATATTTTGTATAGTTTCTTGAGTTTTGTGAATATTTTGATGTGTTTGTGTTATTTTGTAGATAAATAAAGTTTCAGGACATTCTGGAGGTGATTTGAAGCAAAATTGTGAAATTTGGTGAAATTTGGCAAAAAGGGTATTTTGGTAATTTTGGACGTCCCGACACAAATTTTGGTAATTTTGGGCATTCCGACACCAAAATAAAGTTTCAAGATATTCTGGAGGTGATTTGGAGCAAAATTGTGAAATTTGGCGAAAATGGTATTTTGGTAATTTTGGGCGTCCCGAGTCCCGACACCGAGGGTATTTTGGTAATTGCACCACCATGCCACATGTCAAAGATTCAACGAGCCGTCATTTTTAGCACACCATGCCACGTGTCGAAAATTCAGCGATCCAAAAAAAAAATAATAAAAAAATAAAAATCAGAAAAAAATAAAAAAAATAAAAATCAGAAAACTAATAATAATAAATTAGATTTTTTTGCCTATAAATGATTTCGAATTTTTAGTTTCAAATGTACCTCTTCCTCTGAAATCCTTATAAATAATTGAGAGTTCTTCTTATTTACTTCTTTTATTCAGTTTTATTTACGCTTTGTAGTAGTAATTCTATCCATCCATGAGGGAATAACCTCACCATGCTGAGGTAATAAGGTAATTCTTTTACTTTTACTATTTAGATTAATCTCCCTTAAAATATAATATATAAACTATTTAAAATCTGAATTAATAAAAGATACCGCCATTCTAGGTCGGTTGGTTTAAGTTTATATTTCTGTTCCGCCTTATGGCTGGTATATTTGAATTTGACTTAATCAGGATACCGCCATTCCGGACGGTTGGTTTAAAATATCACAAGATTATATATTATATTATTGGGAGATATCTAAATAGTGAATAGTAGAAGTTAATTCCTTTTACCTTAGCATTTCTTTTTATTACTTTTCAGCAATTTCATTTTCTGTCTTTTAAGTTTATATCAGCTTTAGTTATGTGTTGTAACTAAGTTAAATATCTAGGGTTGTGATAAAATCTAATATCACCAATTTAAAAAGGGTTAGATTATAGTTTGGGTAATTAAAGAATTATTTGTTGAGTCATAACCTTAATGCCTTTTATTAACTGATCACTAATAAAATTGATTAGATAAAACTTAAAATGAACTAGACATAGAGATTTTAAGTTTAAAGACCTTATACTCAACAACCCACGATCTTCTTTAAGGATAGATAAACCTTTAATAGATTTCCTTACAGGATATACATATACTTGTCGGGCGGGGGTAATCAATAATTGGAATTTAATCTTAATGAATCTAGGTAATTTAATTGACATAGACATATGATTCAATTTGATTATTCTAGGTATTTGTAAATGACCATCGGAAGAGGCTTTTACATAATTTAGTATTTCAGATTAATAATTCAATAATTTACCTAACTATGATATAATTACTTCATCTTTTAAAAGATATTAGAAAGATTCGCAACCCTAGATCTTTGAGTCTTTTATTTTCCTTAGTATTTTCTTTTGTCTTTTTATTTATTTATTTATTTAGCAAATCTACAAAGCAGATCATTTCAAGCAATCATTCACTTCTCCCTCAATTAGATATTTGTAAATAAATAGTATCAGCAACTAATAACAATAGTAGGAATTAAGTCCTCGTGGGATCGATATTTTTATACTACTTGAACGATACGTGCGCTTGCGTTATACGTGTGTGTTTACGCCGGTCACCCACTCGGATTTTAAATCAAGTGGGGCCCACAAGTCACATCAACTAGTCAACTTTATTACTTTAGAGTGATGGAAGTTGGTGGTTGCTTTTGATACACTCTTTGTCATTTGGAATGACTAATACCAAAAATTTGGTTTTGGTAAATTGAATGACTTATACCAAAATTTGGTATATAATTTAATTGATTTTTGAAATCAACTCAACTTCTCTCTCTCTCTCTCCCTCCAACTCTCGGCTTTGAGCCATTTTTCTCTCTTTTGTCTCTCCTTTGCCGAAAACAACAAGGAAATTTTGTGGCAAAATTTCCAAAGCTAGCACTTAAAGGGGTCATACAAAGGTGATAGGGAAACCCATTCATGAGTATGGAATCCATTCACAAAGCTTGGAGCTTGGAGCACACAAAGGAGGCTTGGCCGAATACATCAACCATGGAAGAAAAGTTTTGTGTTCATCGCATCCTAAAGTCGATCAAAGTGAGTATTTCCGCAACTTTACTTTGATGTATTCACACGTTTATATGCTTAATATGATCTTGGTTTGACCTAGAATACCCAACAATGTCAAGATGGAAGTATCACTTCAGTCATATGGAGATGATGATCACGCATGGATACGAAACTAGTACTCTTAAATGCTGCAGCTATCAGGATAGTATGACTAGGTCATGATTATCCGAGTACAGAGACTAGTTGCTAGTGATCCGATATATGATTCGTACGGGGCATACACAATTCCAGCACTAGGCCTAGCATGTGACATCCGATACTGGATCGTAATACAAAATACATTGTATACTACGCCTGGTACAGATTATATATTCCTCGTTAAATATTTCTGGAGAATTGGGTAGGCACGGTGCTTTGCTAGAAGCCAACCATGTCTTGTAAATCGGTAAGAACGTGGTACCAGGTACGCACGTGTTCGGATAGTTCGATGACCGTATTTACTACCAACATATCCAGGGATCTCTTGGGTCGCTTCCTAAAGATTCACCGATGACATTTGACTCGAACAGAATTAATCTGGGATTAATTATGAGAGAAAAAATTAATCTGGGATTAATTACGGCAAGAATTAATCTGGAATTAATTATGAGAGAAAGAATTAATTTGAGATTAATTGCAGTAAGAATTTATCTGGGATTAAATTCGTCTAGAAGAGAGAGCGCGATTAATTTAGAATTAATCGGCAAAGTAAATTTAATAGTTAAATTGGATTTCACTATTTAATTTATTAAATTGGGCTAAAATAATATATCGGATATATTAACTGAAATTGGATTTCAATACGGAAATAAAATTAGATTTTAATTCAAGCGAACGAATTAATTTGGAATTAATTCGTAAGCGACTTTCGTAATAATTTTGCTAGGCATTATTATTTAATTAAATTGGATTTAATTACGTCGCGACGTAAAATTCTTTTAATCGGATTAAACGAACCCGGGCCCAAAGTGTGTTGTACAAGCCATTTTAAATTTGGAATTTAAAGTGGTGGGACTTAGGGGTGTTCACGGGTCGGGTCGGGTTTTTTTAAATTTTGTTAGACCCGATCGGGTCGGGTCAAGGGAAAATCGGGTCGCGGGTCGGGTCATGGAGAAGTGGAACCCGATCGGGTTCGGGTCGGGTCGTCGGGTCATTTTAAAAAAAAAATAATTTTTTTAAATGAATTAATTATTTTGAAATATAAATATTAGTTATTTTATGTCCCAAAAATATCATATATATAAAGTTTTAATACAAAAAAATAATAAACAAATGAAATAATAGTAAAAACTTTAAAAATAATAATAAATATTTTAGAAAAATAATAAAAATTTTAGAAATATAATAAATTTGTATAGGATCGGGTCGGGTCGGGTCAAAAGGGTCAAACTCGGTGTGCAACCGGAAAAATTCGGGTCGGGTCGGGTCTAAATTTTGCAAATTTTTTTATGAACACCCATAGTGGGACTCACTCTAACTTACATCAACTTGTCAAAAGATGATGGAAGTGGTTGAAAATATTTATTGCACTTTGGAAGTCAAAAAGAATATACACACTTTTACAAGTTTAGAAAACTAGTTGGAGTAACTATTCATTCTCTCCTCCATTCTCTCTAATGGCCGAATATACCTCTTTTTGTTCTTGAAATTTTGTTGTAAAATTTCATCCAAGCTAGCACTTAAGGAGTCTTTTAAGGTGAAAGGGAAACTCATCATTGAGTTTGGAATTCAAAATAAAAGCTTGGAGCTTCTACATCCATGGAGAATTTTTGAAATTTCATCAACCAACCAATGTAAGTATTCCTCAACTTGGTAAATGCACACACAAATCAATCTTAGAGATCATTGGCATGTCTAGGACACTAACAAGTGCTTAGATTGGGATGCCTGTAATTCTGAATCTTAATCCTTTTTATAGATTTTAGGAGCAGTCTTCAACTATAATTGGGTCGTAGTTATGAAGATATGACTCACTAACATGCTTATACATCATCTTTCGGTGATGAGTTAGATATTTGTACAGAGAAAAATTAATATCTGAAGAGATATTTTTTCGGTTGGAAAGTGAGGTTTGACCGAAATTAAGCTTGTAAAGTCAATGGGATCCCTAGCCCAATTTGATATAAATACTGTTTGGATTTTTGACATTGGGCCTTAATGGATAATTGGGTCTCTGGCCCTATTTGAATTGGGAACTGGTAAGAGGGATTGGGCCATATTTGATAAAGGGCTCGAGGTGAAAAGTCAAAAATACCATTGCCCAAATTTGGCCCAAACAGTCTGTCCTCTACTTTCTAAGTCAATGAGTTCTTGGCTTGGAGAGTGATTGACGAGTACATCATCTAGGTAAAAGCGCGTAAGCGTACCTGATCATAGACGTCATATGGACTTGTTAACGATCATACCATATTGATGATGCTAGGTAAATATTTGGGGATGATCCTTAGTCGACCAGATCCTTTAGTCGACCGAATTATGGTTTCAGAAATTCTGTAGTCCCGCCAAAGATAATGTCAGCGAAGATAAATATTATAGATGATCTTCATGTTAGGGTTGATGCTCGGAGTGCCAATCCGGATCTTATTCATATCCATTTCATGAATACGAACAATTTATTTTTCCATAATATTACTTAATTTATGGTAGTATCTCTTGCTTTAATATACATATTCGATCTAATTACGATTAGATTGAAACTAAATATGATTTAGTGATATGTATATATTAGACAAAGACCCGATAATATATAATGTAGTGCGCAGTTACAAAGTAATTTGTAATTGACATTGGGAAGTGACACTACCAGAAATATATTATCAAATAAAGTTCATGGTCAAGATTTACTAACACGGGTCGGTTAGTAAAATCAGCTGAGATCAGTACACGTCGTATATCGAGACTTGATCCGATGGTTTATCTCAATGAACCATGAGTCTGGGGAGACTCGTATAGACGTGTAGGTGTTTATAGTTGATAAACACTGAACGACTCACCGAAGATTTCCTAATAGATGGTGTTGGACAATTATGACCCATAGCGTCACTATTTATACAGATCATGGTGTTGTTGTACAAATTAACTATGTGACAAAGGAGATTGCTCTCTTATCATTTGTGATTAGATCACCATGATGTATAAATGATGGAGGTCCCTGTGATTTGTTCCTGGATTGAGAAGATATGAGACAGTATCAATCCACGAAAGATAAATCATTAAATATCCCTAGTCAGAGTATTATCGAGATTGGACATCGATAATGCGTAAAAGACTAGTATTACACTTGTGCGCGTTGTGAGGGCACAAAAGGCATAGTTCTCATATATTTGGGTATAGGATACTCATGCAAGTGTAATATGAGGTTGTGTTTTACCGATGGTACGGGAAACAGCTTCACTCTGGATAGACCCCCTCGGAATTCCATTGGTAGTATGACTATGTGTCTATGGAAGTCCGAAATCAGGGTAGGTGTATTTGGTCTTAATATGAGACTTGCACCGCTAATACTTACGACAATCAATATAATTTGGTTTTGGTCGTCCAGGGCTTTAACAGGTTCTGTGTACGCCTTTGCTGGGTATATTGAGAATCGTAGTGTGTTGGGTGTGATGTCAAGACGGAAGTATCACTCTAGTCATATGGAGATGATGATCGCGTAGGGATACATAACTGGTTCTCTAAAGGGTTGCAACCATCGGGATAATATGACTTGGTCATGATTATCCGATAATAAAGAGACTAGTTGCTCGTGATCCAATATATGCTTCGTACGGGGCAAACACTGTACCAGCCCCAGGCCTTGCATGTGATCATCCGATGCTGGATCGAAATACGCAATACTACGTATACTACTCCTGATACATATCTTATATTCATGTAAGGATATTTCTGGAGAATTGGGTAGGCATGGCGCTTTGCTAGAAGTCAACCTTGTCTTGTAAATCAGTACAAACGTAGTACTAGGTACTTACGTGTTCGGATAGTCCGAAGACCGAATTTACTGCCAACATATCCATGGATCTCATGGGTCGCTTCCCGAAGATTCACCGATGACCTATGACTCGCACTTTATTAATCTGTGATTAATTAATGATGATAGAGAAAATTAATATGGGATTAATTGCAAAGATATTTTATCTGGGATAAAATATCACTAAAAGAGAGAGAACGATTAATTTGGAATTAATCGATTAAATAATATATTCGATATATTAACGAAATTGGATTTCGACGTGGAATTGAAATTAGATTTTAATTCGGGCGAACGAGTTAATTTAGAATTAATTCGTTAGCGACGTGAATAGTGATTTCGCTAGGCATAATCATTTAATTACGTCGCAACGAAAAATTAGTTAATTTGGAATTAGCAAACCCGAGCCCGGGAGTGTTTGCGAGCGCATTCGCATTTCAAATTCGAGTGCGACACGCAAGTCACATCAAGCGTCAAATCGCTAGTCACATCAAGCGTCAAATCACATGTCACTTTGAGTGAGTGACAATTTGATTGATGGTGGTAGTTGGAAGGCATTAATTGTCTTTTGCCTTTGACTTTTTGAAATTGAAAAATGGTAAATGGTTAATTGATTTTGGAAATTAAAAACCCAATACACTTTTTTCATTGTCTCTCTTTCCATGAGCTCACGTTTTTGGAGCCAAAATGCCTCTTCTTCTCTCTCGGCCATCATGCCATTTTTCTTCTGTTTTCTGGTTGGACCGAGAACCATGGAGAAGCTAGGGAAATTTGTGGCAAATTTATTGAGTGCTAGCACACATAGGAGCCATACAAAGGTGATAGGGAACTCACTTCATGAGCTTGGAATCACCATCAACCAAAGCTTGGAGCTTGGAGCAACAATGGAGATCACCAAAGCCGAATCCAAAGGGAACCAGAACTGCCACTGCTGTGACTTCCAATGGAGGAAGCAGAAAATGGATTTTTGTTGTCATACGCGTCGCTCAACCGCTCGATGTAAGTATTCTGCAACTTTCTTCGATGTATTCACATGTGTTTTATGCTTGATTATTCGATCCTTGGGACCGTAGAACTCCAACATATGGTACACCAACGTCAATATGAATCTTCTCGGGTTGAGTAAGCATAGTGGTCCTTCGACTTGAGATACCAGTGTGGATGTATGAGGTATCCTCGACACTTTGATGGCAGTCACGTCACCGATCTATTTAGATCAGACCTCCGCCTGTTCGTTGGGTTTGGACTGATCCTCATGATATCTTGTGCGTATCAAGATAAGATCTATTAGTTCTGTGTACAAAGCATATGTATTCAATGTGCAATTAGCAATCTGTTAAATCCATGGGCCTGTGGTACACTGTAGAAGTAAGTTCTAAGTGTTATTAAGAGATTGCTAATAGAATCGTCGACGGGATTATACCAATAGAGATTTGACGTTTTTATATATATATTTGGGATAATTCAAATACATGTGACAGATGGATTATACGTATGCGATGACCTCGACCTGTATGATTCAGCGAGTTTATCCGTGGTCGTCATAATTTACGGGTGGGTAGATTATGGACACGAAATTGGATTTTGTGACAGATATGTCTGATTCTAGAGAGTCTCACTAATGAAACATACTCGTAGAGTACTAGGACAACATTTATAAATAATACTGATTATTTATAAGTCGTTTAACGGTTTAACGATAATATATGTGTTTGAGATCTTTCCGCCATTTATTAAATGTCAAATTATAGAATTTGATATTTAAAATTAATATATGTATTTTTATTATTTAATATAAATATAATACATATATTTAAAATATTTATATTTAATTATTTGATTATTTAAATGTTGAATAATTAAATTAATTAAATGATAAATATCTTTTACTTTATTAAAGTAAACAAATGACATGTTTTAGTTGGATTAAATGGCCACTTCTTATTGGATAAATTGGCTTGATTTAATTGGTACAAGTTGTGATATATATTAAATGTTAATGGATAAATATCACAATTTTTCCATTAAATCATTTTCCAATTATTTAATGAAATAAAAAATAAAAAATGCTTGATATTTTCCTTGTTATTTCGTCCATTAATGGAAATATATTCTTGTTTCATGATTCAAGAACCCTAAAAAAAATCAAATACAAAAGAGAGTTGAGAGAAAAGAAGAAAGAAAACAAAAGGAAAGCTTGGATTTTTAGAAAATTAGTAAGTTTTTCTTACTTTCTTCTTCATGAAAAATATTTCTTTCATTCTAGGCTTCAATGTGTAGCTTAGATTTTTCTCTACTCTTTTGTGTATGTATTTTGATGGTTGGGTACTTGAAAGAAAGATGGAAGCCTGTATATGTATAAAGAATGCATGAAATTAGTTTATATGTATTCTTTAACCATTTGATGGTGAAGTTGCCATTCTAGAGTTACTTAGCCACTCATAAATGACCTAGAATTATTCTTGAGTTGTTTCATGATGGTGAGACTTGTTTGGTGTGGTAAGGATTGAATTTACTTAATTTGGTGCTAATTGGCCATTTGGACAATTTTGAGAAATTAGGGTTCATAACCCTTTCAATTTGGGGCTTTTCATATATGTGTTAATTAATGATGTATATATGATGCATATTAATTTTGGTGTTGATTGGACTTGATCTTGAATGGTTTTGAACCAATTTGGACTAAAGTACAATTCTTGGAAACTTGAGGGACCTCTCGGCAATTTTGGAAAAATTATTTTCTTGAATTTCATTTTGTATTTTGACATGTATGACATGTATAAATTATTTTGGTAGTGATTGGGAATCACCTAATTATGCATTTGACAAATTAGGACTAAAATGATCAAAAAGCAAAGTGTAGGGGCATTTTCGTAATTACTGAAAGATCTGGAAATTTTTCAGATTTCTGTTTTTAATGCATATTTGATGTACAAATTATTTTTGTTGTGATTGGAAATCACCTAAGTTTGTTTTGAACAACTTAGGACTAAAATGATGAAAATGGAAAGTTTTGGGGTCTTATAGTAATTTACTGAAATTATGATTTCCGGGTTAAAAAAATTTCTGTTTTTGAGTTTTGAATGATTAAAATAAATAATTTTATTTTAATTACCCAAGAAAAATTAAAGAAATGAGAAAATTTGATTTTCCCACATTCCGCTGCGTAACTCATGTATTTTTGTCCAAAACCTCAACACTTCAGTCGACAAGTCTTTGGTGTTGATGTCTTTTGGATCTGTCAAATGAAATATTATATTATTAGAATTAAAGAAGTGCTAAGAATAAACCTCAGTCGACCAGAGGAATGCCATGATAATCTCCAGCCTACTGGCCCTGATAAGGACACATGAGAAGTCTTCAATGTCGTTTGGACCAGATGAAAGTCTAGGTCTTGAATTGGGCTCGTCATGAGCAATGGGGAATGTTCCCATCGACTGGACCAGATGAAGACCAGGATAATCTCCAGCCTGTTGGACCTGATAAGGACTTAGAGGAAGTCTTCAATGGCGCATGGACCAAATGAAGGTCTAAGTCTTGAACTGGGCTCGACATGAGCCATGGGGAATGTTCCTGTCGACTGGACCATATGAAGGCCAGGATAATCTCCAGCCTACTGGACTTGATAAGGACCCATGAGGAGTCTTCAATATCGTCTGGACTAGATGAAGGTCCAGGTCTTGAACTGGGCTCGACATTAGTCATGGGGAATGTTCCTGTCGACTGGACCAGTGTGAGTCTTCAATGTCGTCTGGACTAGATGAAGGTCCAGGTATTGAACTGGGCTCGACTTGAGCCATGAGGAATGGTCTCGTCGATTGGACCAGATGAAGGCCAGGACAATATCCAGCCTACTGGACCTGATAAGGACCTATGAGGAGTCTTTAATGTCGTCTGGACCAGATGAAGGTCCAAGTCTTGAACTGGGCTCGACTTGAGCAATGGGGAATGTTCTCGTCGACTGGAACATATGAATGCCAGGACAATCTCCAGCCTACTGGACCTAATAAGGACCCAGAGGGAGTCTTCAATATCGTTTGGACCAGATGAAGGTCCAGGTCTTGAACTGGGCTCAACATGAGCCATGTGGAATGTTCCTGTCTACTATACAAAATGAATGCCAGGACAATCTCCAGCCTAATGGACCTGATAATGACCCAAATGAAGTCTTCAATGTCTTCTAGACCAGATGAAGGTCCATGTCTTGAACTGGGCTCGACATGAGCCATAGGGAATGCTCCCATCGACTGGACCAGATAAAGGTCAGGATAATCTCCAGTTGACCAAACCAACTAAGGGTCGGGGGAGTCTTCAATGTCGTCTGGACTAGATGAAGGTCCAGGTTTTGATCTTGACTCGACATGAGTCATTGGGGGATGTTCCCATTGACTGGACCAGATGAAGGCCATGATAATCTATAATTGACCAAACCAGCTAAGGGTCGGGAGAGTCTTCAATGTCACTAAACCAGACGAAGGTCCAGTTCTTCATGTATGTCATATGACATTGCCTGTGAACTTGAAACCACGAATCATGGTTAGCAACAAGGAAAAAATTAATTTTACATGTCGTTTGGAGAGCATATCGGCATGGACAGTCGGTGTCTCTCGAGGGTTGAAATCATGTTATGTCGTCTGATCCGAGGGAAGGTAGTCTAGTAACTTACATATATTTTTTGTGTCGTATGAAGAATATGAGAGTTATTGATCTTTGAGGAAGGCTATCCTCTTTCAAGTTATCATAGCTCATTCCTTTCAGATTTTTCCCAGTCCGCTGGACCTAATGAAGGTCCTAAAGGAGTCTCTACTCCACTAGACCAGATGAAGGTTCATGAGACTACGGTCGACTGGATTTCATGAAGGTGCATGATTTTCCTCACTCCACTGGACCTGATGAAAGTCCGAGGGAGTCTCCACCCCACTAGACCTGATGAAGGTCCATGAGACTACGGTCGACTGGACATGATGAAGGTCCATGATGTTCTTCATTCTACTGGACTTTGATGAAGGTTCGGTGGAGTCTACGATTGACTGAACCTGATGAAGGTCTATGAGGATCTTTACTCCATTAGACCTGATGAAGGTCCAAAAGAGTCTACGGTCGACTGGACCTGATGAAGGTCTATTAGGATCTTTACTCCAATAGACCTGATGAAAGTCCAAAGGAGTCTACGATTGACTGGACCTGATGAAGGTCTATGAGGGTATTCACTCCATCAGACCTGATGAAGATCCAAGAGAGTCTATGGTCGACTGGATTTGATGAAGGTCCAATGGAGATTTCACTCCATTGGACTTGATGAAAGTCAATGAGGGACTACACATCACTAGACCTGATGAAGGTCTAAAAGAGTTTTCACTCCATTATACCAAATGAAGGTACATGAGACTACGGTCGAATGGATCTAATGAACGTCCATGAGACTACGGTCGACTGGAACTGATGAAGGTCGATGAGGGTCTTCACTCCTCACTCTACAAGACCTGATAAAGGTCCATGGGGGGGTCTTCACTCCTCATTCTACAAGACATGATGAAGATTCATGAGGGTCTTCACCCCTTGATGAGAGGAAAATATATCAATATTTACCGCCCCTTTTACTTAATATTTTGTTTAGTTTCTTGGGTTTGATTAACGTTTTGATGTGTTTTAGTTTATTTTACAAATAAAATAATATTGGGACACAATAAAATCATTTAGGACGAAATGTGGGTCAAATAAGGGCAAAAATTGGACTTGACATATTAATTTTGGAGATTGGAAACTTGAAATGGCGTTTTAACGAAGTGCAGTTTTGGAAATTCCAGTTTTGCATATTTGTCGTATTTTGGGAATAACTCTTGACTCCGATATCGGATTGAGCTGATTCAAGTTCCAGATTAAAGAAGACTCAAAGATATAAAACTTTGAAAGATAAAATAATTCCGAATTCTGAAGATTCCATGCCCGAAATTGATGAACCATCCAAAAGTGTGTTGTGTGTAATTATAAAGTCATTTTCAAAGCAAAAAATAAATTAATAAAAATTATCAAATCACCACCAAACATGATAAGCAATTAGTGGAGCAATTAATAATGGATTTGGTAGAGCAATTAGTAGAGCAATTAATAATGGATTTGGTGGATGATTTGATGGAGGCAAAATTTTGCCTATAAATACCAAGCCATTTCATTTGTAAATTCATACTTTCTTCTAAGGAATTCCTTAAAAATACTAAGAAGATTGTATCTTGTTGGTTTATTTACAGCTTTCAGTAATTAATTTCCACTTTCGCACTTTCTTTTCTTTACTTTTCAGTTTCTTACTTTCCGCAATTTACTTTTACGCACAATACTTTTCTTTCTTTAATTTTCAGTTTTTACTTTTCAGTAATGAGGAGGTAACTCCTCTTTGCTGGGGTAAAATGTAAAACTTTTATTACTAATATTTAGATTAATCTCCCTTAATTATAATATATAAACTAGTTAAAACCTGACTTAACGAGGATACCGCCATATTGGTCGGTTGGTAATTATTTAAATTGGTTTTAACCTGACTAAACTGGATACCGCCTTATTGGTCGGTTGGTAATTAATTATTAATTTGACTAAATCTGGATACCGCCTATATGGCTGGTTGGTAATTATCATGCAAAGTTAATATATTATATTAAGGGAGATATCTAAAATAAAAGTAATAAAAGTGGATCCTTTTACCTCAGCATTTTCTTTTATTGTACTTTTACTTTATTTACTTTTCAGCAATTTACTTTCAGCATTTACTTTTCAGCAATTTACTTTCAGCATTTACTTTTCAGTAATTTACTTTCAGCATTTACTTTTCAGTAATTTACTTTCAGCATTTACTTTTCAGCATTTAATTTTCAGTATTTAATTTCAGCTTTTACTTTCCGTCATTTACTTTTCAGCAATTTACTTTTCAGCATTTTACTTTATGTCTTTTATTTTATTTAAGTTTTTACTAGCCCTAGTTATGTGTCGTAACTAAGTTATTTATCTGGGGTTGTGATGAATTCTAATATCACCGATTTATAAGGGGTTATTTTATAGTTTGGGTAATTTAAAGGTTTACTTATTAAGTCTTAAGCTTAATGCGTCTTTTTAATTGGCCACTAATAAGATTGATCTGGTAATTCTAAAACAAACTTGACAAAGGAATTTTAGGTTTCAGCCTTAGACTTAATAGCCCACAATCTTCCTTGAGGATAGATAACCCTTTAATGGATTTCCTTACAGGATAGAAATATACCTGTCGGGTTGGGGTAGCCATAATTGGAACTTAAACTTAATGAATTCAGGTAATTTGGTTGACATAGACATATGGTTCAATTGGGTTATACTGGGTATTTGCGTCTGACCATCGACATAGGATTTCGCATAATTTAATGTTCCAGGTTAGTAAACCGATATATTGCACAAACATGAAATAACCACTTCATCTTTTAAAAAATATTAGAAAGAATCACAACCCTAGATAGTTTCCTAATATTGAATTTTCTTAAACCTACTTTCGTGCAATTTTATTTACTTATTTTTAAATTTAAAATCATCACCATTTCAAATCAATCAATCAACCTGTAAGATACTAGTAATCATTTGACCTCATAAAATTAATAGATTAGGTATTAAGTCCTCGTGGGATCGATACTTTTTATACTACTTGAACGATACGTACGCTTGCGTTATACGCGTGTGTGTAAGCACCGGTCACCCCTCACTCTACAAGACCTGATAAATGTCCATGAGACTACAATCGATCAGACTTGATGAAGGTCCATGAGGGTCTTTACTCCTAACTCTACAAGACCTGATAAAGTTCCATGAGGGTCTTCACTCCTCATTCTACAAGACCTGATGAAGATCCATTAGGGTCTTTACTCCTCACTTTACAAGACCTGATAAATGTCTATGAGATAATGGTTGACTGGACCTAATGAAGGTCCATGAGTCTTCACTCTACTAGACCTAATAAGGATCCATGAGTATTTTCCTTTGTAGTCTGGAGTTGATGGCAAACTATCTATATTGCGTGGAGAATATGACAATCATTTCATATCGTCTGAAAGAGGTGATGATCTTTCCATGTAGTATGGAGTAGATTATAATCTATTCATGTCGTCTAGAGGAGATGACAATTCTTCCACGTATTCTGGAGTATAAGGCAGTCCATACAAGTCATATGGAGAATATATTACAATCATTCCATGTCGACTGGAGAAGATGACTTATCATTTCATATCGTCTGGAAGAGATGATGATCATTCCATGCAGTCTGGAGTAGATGACATTCCATCCATATCGTCTGGAGAAGATGACAATCTTTCCATGTAGTCTGGAGGAGATGACAATAATACATCATCTGCAGGATATGGCAATTCTTTCATATCGCCTGGCGAAGAATACAATTCATTCATTTTGTATAGAGGAAATGACAATCCTTCCACAAAGTCTAGAGTAGAAGGCAATTCATACATGTCATATGGAGAATATATGACAATCATTTCATGCCGTATGAAGGAGATGACAATCCATCCATATCGTCTGGAGAAGATGACAATCTTAGAGAATGCTTCTTGGATTATTGGGTATGCTGGAGGTTTACGAGGATATTCCCATGTTGAATGAGAGAAGTATGTCAATTGGGCCAAGTGATGGTCCATATGTTAAAATAATATTTTCTTAATATTACTAGTCTTTTGTCTTTGATATATAAGAAATTCTCGTTTCTAAGCGTTGCTTGGTCTTGATGTCGAATGAGATAAATTCACTGAAGACCGGTGTCGTATCATGTAGGCTGAAGGCTTACGTTTATAATCCGGAATGGATATTCTTTCCTTGTTGAAGCGAGTTATATAACGTTGCAATGATTCCCCCTTACGTTATTGGATTGCATTAAGGTCGTCTGTGGTTTTCTCAAGTTTGCAAGAGCTAGTAAATTGCTCCACAAACTTATCGGCTAGTTACTGATACTACCCAATAGTGCGATATGGTAGGTTGATGAACCAATTGAGGGCTGGACCTGCCAATGTGACCGGCGTAAACACACACGTATAACGCAAGCGCACGTATCGTTCAAGCAGTATAAAAATATCGATCCCACGAGGACTTAATTCCTACTGTTGTTATTAATTGTTGAATCTATTTATTTGCAAGTATCTAATTATAGGGAGAAAGGAACTGATTGCTTTTGGTTGGTTGAATGTGAATTTGCTAATTAAAATAAAAACAGACTCAAAAGAAAATACTAAGGAAAATAAAAAGAAAAGACTCAAGGATCTAGGGTCGTGACTCCACACAATATTATTATAAAGATGAATTTATTCTCTTATCTATGTGTAATAAATCAGTTTGCTAACCTGGAACACGAAAATATGCAAAAGCCTCTGTCGATGGTCAGACGCAAATACCCAGTATAACCCAATTGAACCATATGTCTATGTCAACCAAATTACCTGGATTCATTAAGATTAAGTTCCAATTATGGCTACCCCCGTCCGACAGGTATATGTCTATCATGTAAGGAAATCTATTAAAGGGTTATCTATCCTCAAGGAAGATCATGGGCTATTGAATCTAAGGCTGAAACCTAAAATCCATATGTCTAGTTCATTTTAAGTTTACCACATCAATCTTATTGGTGATCAAACAACAACAAGCATTAAGCTTAAGACTCAATAAACAAACTAAAGAATTACCCATAAAAAGAAAATCAATTATTAAGTGTGGATATTGTGTTTCATCACTTCCCTAGAATAAAATAAAATGATGGGGTTAGAGGATCCACATTTAATATTTCTTATCTAGGAATCTCACTTATTATAAAATATAAATTATTTTATATTCTGCTTTCTCATGAATTAATAATGTTAAACATTTAAAACCAGCCATATAAGCGGTAATCCATTTAGTTCAATTACACCAGCCATATAGGCGGTAATTATATGTCACATAAAGACCAGCCATATAGGCGGTAAAATAATTTATATTTAGACTGACCATATAGGCGGTAATAAAGTCTGCCATTAATTAATCCGGTTAAATTATAATTTAAATATTATAATTAAGTGAGATTTACCTAGATAATTATATTAAATATTTCACCTTTTACCCCAGCAGAAATTTAACTATAAAACATAAAAGAAAAAAAGAAGAAGAATAACTATTATTATTACTGAAAATTAAAATACATAAATTAAATATTATTAATATTTACAAAAAATAAATGCAATCCTCTAAAAATAGGGAAAAGCTCCCAAGGAAAGCACACGAAATGAAGTGAAGAGGAGCTCAATTTATAGGCACATTCGGCTTCTGGCGTCGCGACGCAAAAGTGCTTGGCGTCGCGACGCGAATGTGCTTGGCGTCGCGACGCCAAAACGCGTCTTTGGTCCACGCGGGTTGACCACACGCATTCTGTCGGCAGAATCAGGAGGTGACACGTGTCACGCGGAGAGCGGCACAATCAAGGAGCGACACGTGGCAGCATGTGATTGGCTGGCTTTTCGGTCCAATAAGAATCTGACACGTGGCACGCGCTTAGGATCTGTCAAATGAGAGATCGACACGTGGCAACATGTGATTTGTTCAATATTCGGTCCAATGAGAAGGCGACACGTGGTACGCGCATAGTTTGGTCCAATAGTATTGTGACATGTGGCATTAGGCGCATTTTAGCAAATCTTCTGTGATGATGACACGTGGGACGGCGCACGTTAGCAAGTCAAACCAATCAGATTCTGATACGTGTCAACGGCGCACGTTAGCAGGCGCGGCTCACTTTAGGCATCGCGACGCTGATGGTCTTGGCGTCGCGACGCTGGAAAATTACCGAATTACCCTTTTGTCATTTTTTCTCTATTTTGGCCCCAAATTGCTTCCAATGCTTTCCCAACTTTATTTATCTTCAAAATAACACAAAACATATCAAAACGTTCACAAAACCCGAGAAATTATACAAAATATTAGGTTAAATGAGTGGGAAATAGTGATATAAATACCACTCATCACAATGTCTCTCTGAATCTTCTGCACATGCCAGCTTCCTATTGGTGTGGAGCCAGACTTGTATACATCATTTTGTATTTATAATGGATTACGTGGTCGTCTGGGTCGGTGTATCCATCATATAACTTCATATCTGGTGGAGTAAACTTTCGTGGTAGTTCGATGGAACTGATGGACCCCGAAAAAGGACTATATGAGATCGTGTCGACTCGATTTTTTTACCGGTAGGCTGGAGATAATTGCGTCTTTGAACTTTTGTATTTCCTTACTGTAGACGTGTGGATTTATGGACGTCTTTCAATCTGTTAGTGGCAACTTGTTGTGCTTAAGGATGGAAAAATCCGGATCCGGAAGCAATGTTCGGACCCTGGTATACCCGGTCCGGATCCGGATACCCTGTTTATTTAATTTTTTAATTGTTTTTTTAATTTTTAATTGTATTATTTTATATTTATATTTGGATTTTGTCAATTTTATTAGTTTTATTTCAATTCTTTTATATTTTTAATTATATTATATTATATTATATACACACACATATTATTTTATATTTTTCATTATATTTTAATTTATTTTTTTATTTTTTTATTTTTTTCCGGACCCGGGTCTGGATCCAGATTCGCCCAGGTCCAAATTTTTAAGACCCAGGTCTGGATTTTTTTTATCCCGGAATGGTTGCCATGCCTAGCTGTGCTTGGTCAGTTAGGGGAGACATGTTGACTTCTTTCTTGAATCAGTGGATGGTTGTCTAATGGCGGATTATTGCTTGCTACATTATTGAATGCTTCTAATAGATTGAATTGAATGGTAAGACTGCTGGGGTGATCCCGAGTTTCGCGTCGTTGGGAAGTATATGAAATTTGCTCCAACTACTTTTGGAGGTTCGTATTGGAGCTTCGCATGGCTGAGTTTTCCTATTCTAAAACTCATAGCCGTTCTTGGAGAATGTCTAACTGATCAGCCACAGGGTCTGGTGTCTGTTCCCTGCTTGAAGCCCTGGGGAGCTATGTTTGTAAGGATTATAGATTGAGAGATCTTTGCTTGCTATAAATCGCTAAGGACCCCACAGTGGCGCTGATAAGTGCATGAAAATGCACTTTGAAACAGCACTTATTCGGGTTTATTGTCAAGTATTTAATTTTATATTTTACATTTTATTATATATTTTTTTATTTTTATATTAATTTAGAAAGTGCTCAGTACTAAGTTTTATATAGTATATTTTTAATATAATTTTTACCTTAATATAAATTTAAGAAATATTTAATCATTTAAATTTATTTTACCGATTTCTTGTTTATTTTGTAGGATACAACAAAAGACCTAGCCACCATTGTGGACCAAGGGTTGAAAATTTAAGGAGTGTGAAAACGTGAGTGGGCTTGGCATGCAACAAAGGCCTGCAACGTGAAAGATAAAAGGGCTTGCAATGCTATGCAACAAAGGCCATTCATCATGAATATTAGGGTTTGTTTTTAACGTGACAGGGGAGTCGGCTGTGCGAAAATTAATTAAAAAAAAAAAAAAAAAAAAGGGTTGCTAGGGCGTGAAGGATTTAATATAAAAGGGAAGCACATTCAGCGCATAGAGGAGGCAGAGAGAGAGAAAAGAGCTGCTGTGTGCGCATAAAAAAAATAAACAAGACAGCAGGTTGCGCATATAAGAAGAGGCAGTTCTGCCGAGGAGAAAAAGCAGAATCTGCAGTGCCGAGAAGCAGCGAGAGTCCAGGGAGCCGAGAGCATTTCAGCGCGAAGAAAGAGCAGTGGCCGAGAGCAACCAGGGAGCATTGACGATGAACTACGTGATGTTTCTCCAACCCATCACCATTATTTCTTCCTTTCGGCATGCGGAACTAACCTCCTAAGGCGAAGCTAAGGGCGAACTCTTGTACCATATTCTTTTGTTTTGTTATTTGATTCGTGGATGGTTTTAATCGTTTAATATAATTATTATTTTATTTTTCTCGTTATTCTTTTGAGCATTTTAAATTGAAAACTTAATTTATTAATCGACATATAGATTCAGTCATGCTTTTTCTATGTGTTGTTGGTGAAATTGGTCGCGATAGATTAAGGTTGTTTTGCGAGTTCATCCTTTGTTGCAGTATTGCCCGAGGGTATATTGTCGTCGTTGGATATGTTGTAACGATAACCTTGTGAGTTGTGAACGTAGAGAAGATAAAATAATAATTACCTTAGAACTTTAATTTGAGTAGAATTGAATATCCTCTGATTGGGGGTTTGGGACGTGAAATCCTCAATTGTATAGTAAAACGAATCAATAACGGAATAGAAGTAATAGGTACAAGAGGGGACCCGGACGATTTGCTATTTCTCTCCATTGATAAAATCTCTTAAATTTTCGTAATCTTTTATTTACATCGCAATTTAATCTTTTCTTTAATTTAGTTATTGCTAAACGTTTTTGTTTAAGTGAATTAGTTCTATTGTAACCATCTCTCTGAGGAATCGACACCCCAGCTATACTGCGATAACCGCGAGTCATATTTGGGCGTAATCAAAATTTGGTTGCGGGGAATATTTGTGCAATTACGCTTATCGGAAATTTTGATTACGCCCAAAAATGACTCGCGGTTATCGCAGTATAGCTGGGGTGTCGATTCCTCAGAGAGATTGTTACAATGAAACTAATTCACTCAATCAAGAACGTTTAGCAATAACTAGATTAAAGAAAAGATTAAATTGCAATGTAAACTAAAGATTACGAAAACTTAAAAGATTTTATCAATGGAGAGAAATAGCAAAGCGTCAGGATCCCCTCTTGTACCAATTACTTATATTCTGTTATTGATTTTTTTTATTACGCAATTGAGGATTTCACGTCCCAAACCCACAGTTGGAAGATATTCAATTCTAGACAAATTAAAATTCTAAGGTAATTGTTATTTTATCTTCTCTACGTTCACAACTCACAAGGTATCGTTACAACCTATCCAACGACGACAATATACTCGGCAATATTGCAGCAAAAGATGAACTCGCAAAACAACCTTAACTTATCACAACCAATTTCACCAACAACACATAGAAAAAAGCGTGACTGAATCTATATGTAAATTAATAAAATATAGTTACCGGATTAAAATAATCAAAAGAATAAAGAGAAGAATAAGATAACAATTGTATTAAACAAATAAAACCATTCAAAAATCAAATAACAAAAATAAGGAATCGGGTACAAGAGTTCGCCCTTAGCTTTGCCTTAGGAAGTTAGTTCTGCATTCTGAAGGGAGAAATAACAAAGATGGGTTGGAGAAGCATCCTGTAATTCGCTCCCGATTGCCTTCTGGTTCACGCACTCGGCACTGCTCACTCTCTCCCCCCTGGTTGCACTCTCGGCACTGGTTTTTATTTATTTCCTACGCAGCCTTCTTTCTTTCTCCTCGGCAGATTCTGTGTTTTATGCCCACTGCTTCTCTCTCTCGCTTCCTCCTCTATGCGCTGAATGTGCTTTCCTTTTATATTAATCCTTCACGCCCTAGCAACCCTTTTTCTTCTTTTTTTTTTTTTTATTAATTTTCGCACAGCCGACTCCCCTGTCACGTTAAAAACAAACCCTAATATTCATGATGAATGGCCTTTGTTGCATAGCATTGCAAGCCCTTTTATCTTCACGTTGCAGGCCTTTGTTGCATGCCAAGCCCACTCACGTTTTCACACTCCTTAAATTTTCAACCCTTGGTCCACAATGGTGGCCAGGTCTTTTGTTCTTTGTTGTATCCTACAAAATAAACAAGAAATCGGTAAAATAAATTTAAATGATTAAATATTTCTTAAATATATTAAAAAATATACTATATAAAACTTAGTACTGAGCACTTTCTAAATAATATAAAAATAAAAAAATATATAATAAAATGTAAAATATAAAATTAAATACTTGACAATAAACCCGAATAAGTGATGTTCAAAGTGCATTTCCATGCACTTATCACAACCCCCAACCAGCTTATTGCTAGTCCCTATCAATTCAAGCGCAAAATAAAATAAGAATTAAACTAAATAAATATAAATAAAACTATCTAAGCCACTTTCGTAGGGATCACGATTGCATTTAGCGTATGCAACAAGCCTTTAAACCCTTAGGTGTCCCTAGTGGACGAGTTATAGTCTCGTGAGGGCTTACAGCGACGACACCCACAAACGTCATTCAAAACACATACAATCATGCAAAAATAAAAATTAAATAGTCCTAATAGTTTCACATAATTTTGTCCTCAGAGAATGTATAGTAATGAAACCAGAGAACCTTCAAAGTACTCAATGCAACTCAAATCCAAATATTTGAATAAATCATCTAAGTCAGACTCAAAGTGTGTGTGTGATTAGGTTCATTCACAGCTTTATTCCCAGTTATGTCAACTCAATGATTTCGTTTAAAAATTGGGATCGATAGGTCAAACCAACCTAGATATCTCAATTAAGTTCTGCAATTGCTTTTCTGTGCTCAATATGGTATGATTTCTCTTTTTTCCTTTGTCTCTCTTTTCACTTTCTTCTTTTTGCATTTTTCTTTTCTTTCTCTTTTTTTTTTCAACACACCTACCATTTAAGGTAGCATTTCTCCTCATGGTGGTCCTAATACTCGCCCATGGGTAGCTTCACGCTTATCGGTTATAGGTGGTTTATTTATTTTTATTTTTTGAGACTTTTTCTTTTATTTTCAATCATACCATACATCATAACACAATCAAATCAGGATAGACAACTAAGCAAACAATCATTCATCGATATACAATTTCTTCAACTAGTCATCTTGCCAACTACTCAGGCTTTCACTACTAAGAACCTATAATTAAGTGCTTACGAGTCTAACATAGATAAACTACTCAAAGCATCAGATAAAAGTGCATTAAAGGACTTATCGTTTCTAAGATTTCATCCTAAAACAAACAATATCATCATTGGACCTATGTTTAACTATCAAGGACTAAAAACAAACAAAACAAACAAATTTTTTTTTTTACTACAATTACACGAATAAGACATATGCATCCAGGTGAAATACATGATAATACCACCACCCCCAACCTAAACAAAACATTGTCCCCAATGTAACAACAGAGAAGGCAAAAACAAGGAAGGAGTTCACCTGATTAGAGATGTTGTGAACCTGGATGAAATATTGACTTATCCTGCAAAAGAAATGAAAACAAAACAAAACAAAACAAAGGAAAAAGGACAAAAGATTAAAATAACTAGAAAATAAATAAAGACATAAATAAATAAAGTACAACAATGGGAAAAAGAAGACTCAATCCGCATAGGTAGGGTCAGCAAGAGGTGTATCCTCTGCAGCGGGAATCGGATTGGCCAGGAACGGTTTCAGCCTCTGTCCATTTACTTTAAACACTCTGCCATCCTTGGGATCTTCTACTTCGACAGCTCCATGGGGAAATACTTGTTTTACAATGAAAGGTCCGGTCCACCTGGATCGCAGCTTGCCTGGATGAAGATGGAGTCTGGAATCATAAAGATGGACCTTTTGGTTAGGCTCAAAAGTTTTCCTCATTATCTGCTTGTCATGGGCAGCTTTCATCTTGGCTTTGTAGAGGCGGGAATTGTCATAAGCATCATTCCATAGTTCTTCGAGCTCCGTTATCTGAAGTTTCCGCTATGTACCTGCAACACTCAGATCAAAGTTAAGATTTTTAATAGCCCAGTAGGCTTTATGTTCTAACTCAACAGGTAAATGACAAGCCTTTCCAAATACAAGCCTATAGGGAGACATTCCAAGAAGGGATTTGTAAGCAGTACGATAAGCCCAAAGTGTATCTGGAAGTCGTAAAGACCAATCCTTGCGGTCAGGTTTAACGTTTTCTCTAATATTTGTTTGATCTCTCTATTTGCTAATTCAACCTGCCCATTTGTCTGTGGGTGATAGGCAGTAGAAATCTTATGGACCACACCATATCTACGCATCAAGGCTTCAAAAGATCGATTGCAAAAATATGTCCCTTGATCGCTGATGATGACACGTGGAGTACCAAAACGTGACAGTACATGTTCCTTTAAGAATTTAACAACAGTAGCATTGTCATTTGCTCGGCACGCTACTGCTTCGACCCATTTAGACACATAATCAACTGCGAGAAGAATGTAGAGGTATCCAAACGATGGTGGAAAGGTCCCATAAAATCAATACCCCAACAATCAAATACTTCAATTACAAGAATAGGGTTAAGAGGCATCATATGACGACGGGATAAAGCACCTAATTTCTGACATCTTTCACAGGAGCGGCAAAATCCATTTGTATCCTTAAATAAAGTGGGCCAATAAAAACCACACTGCAGAATTTTTGCAGCAGTTTTCTTTACGGAAAAATGTCCTCCGCATGCGTTGGAATGACAAAAGGTTAACACACTGAGAACTTCATCTTCAGGAATGCAACGTCTCAATATTTGGTCAGGGCAGTATTTGAATAAGTATGGATCATCCCAATAAAAATTACGTACCTCGACCAAAAATTTACCTTGTGAACTCCAAGTGGACGGGCACTCACCAGAAACTAAAAAGTTGACAATGTGTGCGTACCATGGTGCTCGTGTGACTGCGAAGAGATGTTCATCAGGGAAGTCATCGCGAATTGGTAGGCCTTCAGCGGAGTCGTTAAACTCCAAGCGAGACAAGTGATCTGCCACCACGTTTTCAACACCCTTTTTATCCTTGATTGTTAGATCGAATTCCTGTAACAACAGGATCCACCTAATCAATCTTGCCTTAGCATCTTTCTTCGAAATGAGGTACTTAAGAGCTGCATGATCGGTGAAAATAATGATGGGAGAGCCAATCAGATATGCACGAAATTTGTCTAAAGCAAAGACCACTGCTAGCAGTTCTTTTTCAGTTGTAGAATAGTTCATTTGAGCACTATTTAATATACGACAAAAGGTTTCCCTTCTCGTCTTTGTCCTAAGACTGCCCCAACTGCGTAGTCACTAGCATCACACATAATCTCAAATGGTAAATTCCAATCAGGTGGTTGCATGATTGGGGCAGAAGTGAGGTTAGTGATTAGCGTCCTGAAGGCGTCTTCACAATCCTGTGTCCATTCAAATGAGGAATCTTTAGCGAGAAGGTTACACAGTGGTCTAGAGACAGAAGAGAAATTCTGTATGAATCTCCTATAGAAACCAGCATGCCCAAGAAATGATCGCACATCTTTAACAGTTTTGGGTGTTGGCAGCTTGGATATCAACTCGATCTTTGATTTGTCGACTTCAATGCCTTTGGATGAGATAATATGACCTAGGACGATTCCTGAAGAGACCATAAAGTGACACTTTTCCCAGTTTAGAACGAGGCCTTTTTCCTGACATCGACTTAATACTGCTTTCAGGTTAAGCAAGCATGTATCAAAGGAGTCGCCAAACACTGTTAAATCATCCATAAATACCTCCATACACTTTTCAATCATATCACTAAAAATGCTCAGCATGCATCTCTGAAAAGTGGCGGGGGCATTGCATAAACCAAATGGCATGCGGCGAAAAGCATAAGTACCAAACGGGCAGGTGAATGTGGTTTTCTCCTGATCTTCCAAGGAGATCTCAATTTGGTAATATCCAGAATACCCATCTAGGAAACAGTAAAATGGGTGACCAGCTACTCGCTCAAGAATTTGATCGATAAAGGGAAGTGGGAAGTGGTCTTTTCGAGTGGCAGCATTAAGCTTTCGGTAATCGATGCACATACGCCAACCTGTGACTACCTTGGTAGGAACCAGTTCTCCTGCCTCATTCTTCACTACAGTAACTCCCGACTTTTTAGGGACAACCTGCGTAGGGCTAACCCATTTACTATCAGCAATTGGGTATATAATACCAGCGTCTAGTAACTTTATCACTTCATTTCTCACCACTTCTTTCATAGTGGGGTTAAGTCTACGTTGAGGATCTCTACGAGGAATAGCTTCATCTTCTAGGTGAATTCTATGGGAACAAATCAAGGGGTTAATACCTTTAATGTCTCCTATGGTCCAGCCAAGTGCAGATTTATGCTCACTCAACATCTCAAGTAATCTCTTACTTTGTGACGCACTAAGCTCCGAAGAAATGATAACAGGAAATGTATCTCATGATCCAAGAAACGCATGTTGAAGCCCTTCTGGTAATGGCTTTAATTCAACTTTTGGTGTTTCGATCGAAGAAGGTTTTGGTTTCTCTCTTTCCTCTGGCAAAGCCTCAAACTGCGGCTGCCATATTTTTGGTCCATGTTTTTGCCAAATAGAGTAGCCTGTAGCGATGTTCGGAGGGTTGGCTGAATCAAGACTGTCTAAGAGGTTCGAATTTGGAAGAAGATGATCAGGAGGGTCAGAATCATGTAGAATGGGGGCCAGTTCTGGCACAATTGTGTCTATCAGGAATGTCTGATGACATTCATCGTCATCTTGTGGCTGTTTCCCGATGTGAAAAATGTTCACTTCCAGTGTCATGTTCCCGAATGACAATTTCATGAGACCATTCCTACAATTGATAAGAGCATTTGCTGTAGCGAGGAAGGGTCTACCCAGGATAAGAGGAATTTTGGATTCGGTCTTAACTACAGATTGGGTGTCTAAGATCAAAAAGTCAACGGGGTAGTAGAATTTATCGATTTGGAGTAAGACATCCTCGACTACCCCTCGTGGGGTTCTGACAGAACGATCTGCTAACTGCAAGACTACTGGTGTAGGCTTGATCTCGCCAAGACCCAACTGCGTATATATGGAATATGGCATGAGATTCACACTCGCGCCTAAGTCTAATAATGCATGTCCGAATTCACATGTACCAATATGGCAAGTGATAGTGGGACACCCCGGGTCTTTATATTTCGGTGGGGTCTTTTGTTCAATCACTGCACTAGCTTGCTCCGTTAGGAATGCAGTTTTCTTCACATGGTGCTTCCTCTTCATGGTGCATAGATCCTTTAAAACCTTAGCGTATGTGGGAACCTGTTTGATTACATATAACAAGGGCAGGTTGATCTTTACTTGCTTAAGGTGTTCTAAGATCTCACCGTTTGGGTCTACAACTTTGGTGGTTGGCCTAAGGGCTTGAGGAAATGGTACTCTAATTGGTAGATGTGGCTCTGGGTCTTCTTGAGGAGTATCTACAATATTATCCTTGGTTGCTCCTGTAGTGTTAGAGGTGTCTTGTACTCCTACCTCTTTACCACTCCTAGTAGTTATGGCATTGACACCTTTTACATTTGCTCCTCCATGATTAGCATGTGCCATGTGTTGCCCCTGGGGATTAGGTTGAGCCTGGGAAGGGAATTTTCCTTGTTCGTTCACACTCAGGACATTAGTTAACTTAGAGATTTGGTTTTTTATCTCCTTATTGTCTTCTGCTAGCTGAGCTATCAATGACTCAAACCTCTCATTGGTCTTACTTTGGGTCTCCACAAATTCTTTCTGGACCTCCATGAATGCTTGCATAGTATCCTCTAAGGAATTCCTAGAGACGACAGGTGTAGTGTATTGGGGAGTACTATAACCTCCAGGTTGGGATGTCTGACTCGGCTGATGAGACTCTTGTTTCCAACTAAAGTTGGGATGATTTCTCCAATCAGGGTTATAAGTGTCTGAGTACGGCGTGTAAGGCTTCTTATACATCCCTAATGTATTACATTGGTCCTCACATCTTTCTCTAGTTGTAGGGCACTCTTGTGTCAAATGGTCGGTTATGCCACACACAACACATACCTCTTGTGGTCCTAGGTGAGCTATAGTCTGCATATACGTGCTATCTTTGGCTAATAAGGTCCTCATCTGTCTAGTTAACAGCTCCACTTTTGCCTTAAGACTATCATCTTCTCTCAATTGGTGTACGCTCCTACTCGAAGGGGTAAGGTGTGTCATATCAGTGCTATCCATGGAATTGGGTCCAGTCCAGGTATGAGACTTCTTAGCTAGGTCATCTAAGTATTCGAGCGCCTCATCAGGGTCTTTTCGGATAAACTCACCATTGTACATCGTCTCAACGAATTGGCGCTCCCTAGGTGTCAATCCATCATAGAAATAACTAACTAAACGCCAACTTTCAAATCCATGGTGAGGGCAACTAGCTAACAACTCCTTATACCTCTCCCACGTTTGATAAAGGGTCTCTCTGGGAAAAGGTGGTGATCTTCTTTTTTAGGGCATCCATCTTATGGTGTGGGAAGTATTTGTCAAAGAATGCCTGGGTCATCTCGCCCCACGATCTTATTGACCTAGGTCTCAAAGAGTACAACCAACTCTTGGCTTTATCCTTAAGGGCAAAAGGGAAAAACTTAAGTTTGATTGTGTCAGTGGTTCCAAACCGGTCATGGAAGGTCGCTACTACCTCTTCAAATTCTCTAATGTGCACAAAGGGGTTCTCGTTCTCTAAACCATGGAAGGTTGGGAGATATTGTATCATCCCAGGTTTAAAATCTATGGGTGGTGTATTTGGAGGAAACATGACGCACGAGGGTGTAGCTGTGCGAGTTGGGTGGAGGTACTCTTCAAGAGTCCTCCTGGGTGGTCTCTCGTATTCACTCATGTTGTGTGCACTAGATGTGGAAGGTGTAGCAAAAAGATTGTCAAACAAACTCTCTGAATCAGAATTCTCTTCCTCGTTTCTAACGAATCTACCAAATCTATCCCTATGTCTAGGCATGCAATTAATCACGAGTGATACTAGAAACAGAAATAAAAGAATAACTAAAAATTAAAATTTTACTAAAATTAGAAATAAAATAAGCGGAAAATAAATTCAAGGATAAAAACTAAGAAAATTAAAATAACTGAAAAATAAAATAAATGAAACGAAGTTACCGCTTCGTTGTTAACTAAGCAAACCTGGTCCTTTTGCTTGTAACCCGTCTCCCCGGCAACGGCGCCAAATTTTGATTACGCCCAAATATGACTTGCGGTTATCGCAGTATAGCTGGAGTGTCGATTCCTCAGAAAGAAGGTTACAATGGAACTAATTCACTTAAGCAAAAACGTTAACGGTAATTTAATAAATAAGATGATAAGATTGGTAATTAAAAATAAAGATAAATAAAATAATGGAGAGATAATAAAAGATAACGGCAGAGAAAAGCAGCAAAGCGTCGGGAATCCCTCTTGCATCAAACTCCTATCTTCAGTTATTAATTCCTATTACTACTCAGTTGAAGGTTTCACATCCCAAACCAACAACCGGAAGATATTCAATTCTAAGCATATTAAATTCTAAGGTAATTAATGATTATTTTCTCTATATTAACAGCATACAAAAGTCATCGTTACGAGCTATCTAACGTCGACAATATACCCATCAGGCAATACTGCAGCAGAAGACCAACACATAAAACGACTTTACCAGTCACAATTAAATTCGCAAACCACACATAGAAGAAGCATGACTGGATCTAATGGGATTTAACAAAATATAATTTCTGAATTAATAAATCTAAAGATAATAGAAAATAATAAACATCAATTTTATTAAACGATTAAAAGGTACTCGTAAGAATTAAAAACATAAATAATAAAAATCCAACACAAGAGTTCATCTCTAACTTTGCCTAGGGGATTAGTTTCTCATAAAAGAAATAAAAATAGTCTGGGATTGGAGATAAATATTGTTCTGAATCATCACGGCTCCGTGTCCCAACTTCTTCGCTCTGATTTCTTCTCTGAACTCTCAGCAAGCAGCCACTGCTTCTCTGCTTTCGGCAGCTTCCGATTTTTTTATTTGTCTCGCGCTGCTAGGGCTGCTTCACGCAGCCACCCCTCCTTATTGTAGTATGCGCAGCTTGCTTTTTATAAACAAAGCAATTTAAACCTAATGCAACTTGTAATTGGGCCCACGTAACTTCCTTTGATTTGGTCAAAAGCAAATATTCTCTCTCTTTCTTATTTTACACGTGAGCTTTCTCTCTTTGTCAAATTCTTTCTTTGCTTTCACGTGACTTGGTCGGTGGCTAAACTCTTTCTTCTTTTAAGCAATTGTCCACGTTTTTTTCAAATGGCGCCGTGGCGCCTCACTCCCTAGATTTTGTATGGGAGAGTGGCGCCGTGGCGCTAATCTTTGGAGCCGCGGCGCCAGTTCAATTTTTGCTCTTCGCGTTCCCGGCTCCTGTGTGCGTCCTATGCATCCCTAAACACTTGCAATTGTCTCAGGATCCATGTATTAATATTCTTACAAATAAAAATCACTAAATTAGTTTAAGTAAAAAATATTTCTAAATTAATATAACAATAGAAATTATGTAATATAAAATCACTAAATAAGTGATGTTTCAAAGTACATTTTCATGCACTTATCAGGCGCCAAATTATAGACGCTGGTTTTCTCACGAGGTCCACAATCGATAATTTGTATGATGGGGCACTAGCGATCCTGTAAAACAAATGTAGAGTGAGCGTGGAGAGACTACCCACCGGTGTGGTGAGTACCTTAGGCACTTCGACGCTCAAGTCAGTAATGAAGACGATCGGTAAATAGGATAGAAGGACGGACAAGGTCTGAGGTTACCTTGATCTCCATAGACTGCCGTGAGGGCGGTGGGCCGATGTATAGTATGTTTGAGGTTCTAAGGGCTCAGGTGAGAGCAAATAAGCTTAGAATTAGAATGCTTGAGTTGGAATCAGAGTGCTTAGATTGGGATGCCTGTAATTGTGAATCTTACTCCCTTTTATAGATTTTAGGAGCAGTTTTCCAGCTAAAAATTGGTCGTATTTATGAAGGTATGACCCACTAACATGCTTATACATCATCTTTCGGTTATGAGTAAGCTAATTGTACGGAGAAAATTTAATATTTGAAGAGATGTTTTTTCGGTTGGAAAGTGAGGTTTGACTGGAATTAATTGGGCTTGTAAAGTCAATGAGATCCCTAGCCCAATTTAATATAAGTACTGTTTGAGTTTTTGACATTGGGCCTAAAGGGATAATTGGGTCTTTGGCCCGATTTGGTCTAGGACCTGTTAAGAGGGATTGGGTCATATCTGATATAGGGCTCTAGGTGAAAAGATAAAAATGTCATTGACCCAAATTTGGCCCGTACAGTAGCTGTCCAATTTTTGTGTTGGCTTTTGTTTCCTATTTTTGCAGGATTAATATTCTTTTCTTAATATACAAAAGGTTTGATGCGAACTAAGTCTGTAGATCTGAAGTGAAGATTTAGGTTTTTCTGAGCTTCCCGAGATTTTTACATAGATATATTATTTATTCTATATTAGATTGACTGTATGTTGTTTTAAAAGTTGATGTATAACATATGTATTATGTTGTTTCACTTCTAATTAGGAATATATAGTCACCGACTTTGCACTGAGGCTAAGGTAGGGTGACCAGGCTGGACTCGTAATTTCTCATGTTCCTAAGTAGTTTTAGGTGTGAATATGTATTTCGGTTAGTTGCGGTAAATACATAATGCATATATTGTGTTATGTTGTTATATTTATCCTAACTAAACTTGAATTTTACGATATCCTAAATTTATTTTCGAACTTTTACGATTATATGATTAGATACTCGTGATGTTTTTATGAATGGATTTCATTTCATCTTCTAAAAAAAAATATCTATCGATGTGTGCCACGCTGGTGGGGCAAAGCACATGATAGGTGAGGCTTTCGGCCTTCCGCCAAAAGATTTAGAGTTAGTTTATGAGTCATATTTATCTTTTATTTTTTATTTTTATTTTTTTTGGTTCAAAAGATAATAAAATAGATAAGCCTAAATATGTTTTTAAATTATTATCTCATCAAGGATCGAATTCGGATGACAAGTTTATTAAGATGCTTCAAAATCAACTCGACTACGTCGTTGAGGGTATTAACGTTTTTAACATATTATCAATAATTTTTAAATTTTTTTAATCTTAGGAAAATATTTTAAATACTCCTAAATGAACTCTGTTATTAATATAAATAAATATTAGTATACTATTTATTTTTAAGGAATATTCGAAATTTTTTAGGAAAACCCCAAGAGACGTAAAAGAAAATACAAAATTAAATAAGTACCAATAACTTTCAAGCCCAAATGAAATGTCACCCCTTGGGAAAAAAGGGGTGGTGTTACAACTCAACTATATAATTGGTGCTCCAATAATAGTTCACTCACATGACAAATAAAAATAGGATGATCGATGATGAGGTATTTCCACTTAAAAATTTAATTGAAATATAGATAATCGATATCATTTAATCTAATTGTGTATAAATTGATTTCATTTACTTAAATGATAATTTAGTTAATTTAACTCTTATCATGAAAATAAGAGATTATAGGTTCAAATCTTAAAGAATATATTTAATTTAGTTTGGGTAGGGTGAGGATGTATTATAAAAAGAAGAATCGATGTTATTAAATATTATTTTGACTTTAAAATCTACCATTGAATTGACTTAATGGATGAGTAAATTTTGATGTTTAAATTTAAATAAAATTTTTAATTAAAAAAATATCAGTCATCATAATATGGATCTGGATTATGTGATAAGCTGGATTGTATATTGAGTTTTTCCATAAATTATAATTGATTAGCGAAAAATTTATTAAATTGAATCTTAATTGTCCATGATTATAGCATGTAAGACAGAATATTATTAAAAAAAAAAAAAAAAAAATCACAACAGTGTATCTAAATTCTAAAAATATATGTATAGAAATTAAAAGATAACTTGTTGACTTTGTCTAATGAAAATTCTCAAACAACCATAACTTTTTCTTGCTTCAAGTAGACTGGATTATTGGAAGGAAACAGAGGCGACGGCGGCGGAGGCGCAGGAACCGGCTGCGGCTGAATAATGATACCAAGTTCTTGAGCAGCCATCTGTCGACCTTCCTGTAAACCCTTGTGCCTTCCCATGTAATAGCATCCAATGCTTAGGAAGATGAAAAAAACTACACTTGGCAACGAAACAACCAACACATATCCCATTTCTCGTTCCGGCCGATAACATTTCTTCATTTATGCAATGCATGAGCTTTTAAAGGCAAGTGTCTCATGCAAGTTGAACTTTTTCTTTTGTTTCTCAACCTAACTGGCTGTGGCTAATGGCTGTGGCTAATGTACATGCATCTTTAAGATCTGACTTTTACTTCTAATGGTTTTTTGCTATCCGGTCATTGCGCCTAGGAAGATGGGTCAATGCTTTACACAATGTAGATTGTCAGCCGCTTGTTAATTTGGTCCACGGGAGGATTCATAATATAATCGAATCCCGAACTAAATTGAAAATTTAACGATACTATTGGTAGAAATTTGATTTGAACTATATTATGATTGTATAAATTTAGACTTCAAGTAAATATCATATTATAAGATATGTATATTATAATAAATTATTAATTAAAAAATATAATAATTATCTTATCAGGATATTAGGGTGAGGATAACTCAGCTTATGAGATGAATATCTCCTCAGAACACGCCAACTCTGAATCCTATGAGTCTTCGACACGTACCAATGCTAACCCAATACACGACTCATCATAAACCCAGAATTTGGCTCAACAACGAGATGGATTTGATGGGCCTCTCGAAAATGACATCTGTTGATGGTGGTTTTTAGGACCACAAGAAGTCAGAATCAATGGTTTAATGAGTTTTACACTTGACAAGGTAAAAGTCCAAGGTCCTTGTGAGAATGAGAAGTCAGACAGAGGTGCCTGAATTCGAAGTGATGCCTAGAAAAGATCATGACCTGAGCCCGAGGTGCAGATAGACAACCCGATGCAGAACTTAGGTATAGATTGGAAGATTGACCCGAGGTGGTCAGGTCCAAGGTGGTCAGGTCAGATCGCCCCATCATCAGACTCTTAGAGCAGTTAGGCATTCAGAGCCTCGTGTCAGAATGAGGATCGGCTCAGCAGATCATACCCGAACTGATGAGAAGATATCAGATTCAGCAAATCACTTGGACCCGAGGTGGTCATTTGCCTCGGTACACCAGCATGGGTACCGGGGAATGACTTACAGTATCCCGAGTTCTCGCAGGGAAAAGCAATGGTTCTCATCAAAAGTAGCTTCTGTCAGTCGCCATAGGCCAGTGCAGTGACAGAAAGGTGACAGAGCCGAGCCGCCATATAGGCCGGTGCAGTGACAGAAAGGTGGCAGAGTTGAGCTGCCATATGCCGCAATAGATCGGTGCAGATACATAGAAGGAAGTGTTTTGATTGGCAGAATTGTAGGAAGCTAAGGAGAGTTACTACTGCAATAATGACATGTGATATGAGCTGATGTCATAGACAGTGAAACATTAGAATTTTCTCTAGTATATAAAGGGTTGAGAACTCATTTTGAGGGGGGATTTTGGGATTGGAGCAAAAATCTATTTCACACACAACTTATAAAATAGAGAGCAAAAAGCTTAAGTGTAAGAGTGAGCTTGTAGAGGTCGGTCAGATGAGCTTGAGAGATAAGTAGGTCGGTCATACCCGACCACGTTATAAAAGTTTCATTTTCCCTTGTGCCCGTGGATGTAGGTTGGATCCATTCCGCCGAACCATGTTAAACCCTCTGTTTTGTCTGTGTGTTTTCTCATCTTTTGCTAAGTTTGTATTTGGTCCCCAAACCAAACAAATTCACAATTGAATGAGGATTATTCGAGGAATAAGTTTACCGATTTGCCCCTAAAACGAAAATCAGTCGTGAACAGTATCTATGCAAAAGTATATTTAGAAAATTATTCTGTTGTGGGTTTTGATTTCTTTTATTGTTGTCGTTGATATACTACCATCATGGTTGAGAAATGAGCAAGATTCTGCATATGCGAGCTTGCTCAGTCACATTAATTAGGTCTATGAGCTATATTTGTATCCGAGGTGCTTCTGAGCCACAATACTCAATATTTCTGTATGCAAACAAGTTGGCATGTTGATATAATATTTACTTTTTGTTTATTTTTCCATTTTTTTTTTTTTTGGATAGAAGAGGGGATGTTAATATTAATCATAACAACGACTCAAAAAAAATGAGCCCAAACAAAAGTTTTGCCGAATGGTATTACAAAACAAGTATAAAGGTAACTAGATAAAAACTAGAGAAAAACTAAAGACAAGCCCAAGATTTATAACAACTGTTGCTATATGTGCAGGCTACATTGTAGAAAGACTGCAAGAGCAACATCGACCTCCTCCATCATCAGAAAGAAATAAATAGGCCTGCTTTGAGATCACCAAGGAAAGCTTCAGGGCAGTTACAACTTTAATTTGTGTTTTGCTGCTGATTGCATGAAGTGTTAGGAAGCAAATGAGATGTTGGAATATCTTGTAAAATTTTATATCTTATGATTGTTTGTTTTTGTTTAACATGTGGAAGCTGAATGATGAAATTTGGTTGTGGGTTCTCTTTTTTAATTTGTCTCTTGTAGAAGTTGGAACGTGCCCATGCTGTTGAGTTATTTTTTTTTAGAACTATATAGGTTAGAGGGAGATATATATAATTTAGATATGTTGTTTTATTTTTATTTTTATTTTTTGGATTTTTTGTTCGTACGGTATAACAATTAAATAAAATAAGTCCCAAAGAGGCATGACTTGGTGTATAGGGTTCAGGATCTCACTTTGAGGTTCTGGGTTCGAATTCAGGGAGTGTGTTTCTTGTAAGAGTTTGTGACAGTCAGAGGTTTTACCTGCTTCGTTTAAATCCGGAATGAGTAGTTTGACGACAAAATTTCCTACGATTCCAAAAAAAAATTATATAAAATAAGGAGTCAACTAATTCATATACACATTCAAGTAATATAATGTGCAGATATGGAGGAACTTCAAAGTAGGAATATGAGATGGGATTGAACCAAATAAATTGAACCGCATAGATTCTTCTCTTTCTCTCTCTTTTTTAGTGAGAGATAGTAGAAGCAGATTGGGGTTTTTTAACCCTAGGTCTCAGCCTTTTATGACTGAAGAAGTTTAACTTTATTTACTGAAGAGCTCTAATTAGAAGGGATCTGTGACCTCCTGAAAATCTTGTGGCATGGATACCGAAGAGCTGGTTAGGTTGTGCGGGTCTTTGAACATCCATGGTAAGGAGAACGATACGTTTGTATTGGAATGGGATTTAGTGGCTAAAGGGAGGGATCTTGTAGGCCATTCGTTGGTGGGGAAGGTGATGTCGACGAAGGGGATCAACATGGAAGCATTTAGAACTGGCATTGTTCAAATATGGAGAACCATAAAAGAGGTTTCTGTGGAAAGCCTTGGGAATAACATCTTCATCTTCCATTTTTCCTCGGAAGTTGATAAGAGAAGGGTTATAGCTTCGGAGCCATGGCATTTTGATAATTCTCTGCGTGTTCTTGCTGAAATAGTGGGGGTAGGTGAGGTATCACAACAAAAATTCACCCACACTTCCTTTTCGATCCAGATTCATAATATCCCAGTTATGAGCATGCATGTGGAAGCAGTTACTAGTTTAGCTAGTAAAGTTGGGGAGGTGTTGGAAGTGGATGGAAGCAGATTAGGAGAATATCTGGGGAAGTTTGCAAGAGTAAGAGTTTCTGTTAATATAGAACAACCATTGAAGAAAGGATTACTAGTCAAGACCAATACCAATGATCCGGGAGTGATGCTTCCAATTCTTTACGAGAAGCTCCATAATTTTTGTTATAATTGTGGCAGAATTGGGCACCCATTCAAGGAATGTTCTGAAGTGGGAGTGACTGCTACTGTTAATGCTAATGAACTTAGCAATCTCTCATACGGACCATGGTTAAAGGCTGAGGCTTTTGGGGATAAATTGAGGGGGTCGAGATTTGGTGGAAAAAAGGCAAGTCTTCAGAGCTGGAAGCCAATGATAAGGGGCCTCACAGGGAGGAAGATGACATACCAGTGTATGGTGATGCCAGCGGGCCTGAGAGGGGTAGTAGTAGCAAATCTGAGAACTCAGAGGAGAAGCCGAAGGAAGGGATGAACTTTTCAAACAAGGTTATTTCAGACATTTCCCCCAGTGACTACTCCGATAGATTTTTATCTAGCATGCAAAAGGAAAAGCAGGTTCACAGAGCTAAAGGAAAAAGTCTGGTGTCAGATATAGCAGAACCTAAAACTTTTTTATTGGAACAAGCGAGTGATGGAAGTGATGGGTCTAATGCTATTGTGGACCTGGAGATGTCAAATTGCTCTGAGAAAGGTAAAAGATTTGACATGGCTGACAACCCTACTAAGAAAGGAGATGTGGATCGAGATTCTTTTGGGCCGAAGCTGGCCCAGTTTTCTAAAGGCCCCAAGAAATAGAAGCACAAGGCCATGAAACAGGTTGGGACTACGAAATTTGCTAACGAGAATGGGCTTAAGAGGGGATTGGGTGAGTTTTGCGAAGAAATCTCTCTTGCTAAAAAAACGTTGTGTGACCTATCATAATAGTATAGATTTGAGCAGGGATTATATGTTATCTCTGTCTCAGAAGCCTTCACAGGAGACCAGCTTTAACAACCAAACTACCTCTGGGAGTGATGACAAAAACCATGAGAGTAAAGAAACGGCGGTGGCTGTGGAGCAGCACCGCCGAAAAGTATGAAGATTTTGCACTGGAATGTCCGAGGTTTGGGGAATCCTCGGATATTCAGGAATCTGCGGAAAATTCTCCAATTTAATAGGCCTGATATTATGTTCGTCAGTGAGACTAAAATGCAGGCCAACCTTTTGGAAGAGATTCGAATGAGTCTCAATTTTGATTTTTGTTTCCCAATTGATAGGGTGGGTCTCAGTGGGGGTCTGGCCCTTTTTGGGGGGAAAGAGTGTGAGTTATGTATTAAATCCTTCAGCTTTCATCACATTGACGCTTTTTTGACGGATGAGATGGGGAATCTCTGCCGCATTACGGGTATTTATGGTCACCCTGAATCAAACCAAAAATTCCATACTTGGGCGTTAATGAAGAGATTAGGGTTGCTCTTTGATATCCCATGGATTTGTTTTGGGGATTTCAACGAAATTTTGGAGTCTTCGGAGAAGAAGGGGGGCAAATGAGGGAAGCTAGTTGTATGGCTGCCTTCAAATAAGCTTTGAGGGAGAGCGACCTAATTGATTTAGGATTTAAGGGCTTATCATTCACATGGTCTAATAGAAGAGGTGAGCATATGCATATTGAAGAGAGATTGGACCGTTTTTTGGCTAATAGTAAGTGGCGGAACTTGAATTATATATGGGAAGTGAGGAATTTAGAGAACTGGGCTTCTGACCATTGTCCTATCAGTCTTGAGTTTTCCAGAAAGATAGCACAAGGGAATGGGTTAAGGCAGGGGGCGAGAAGGTTTTTCTATGAAGAAGCTTGGAGCAATTTTGATAGATGCAGGGAGATAGTGGACGATTGCTGGAAGAGGGGGGTTTTGGCAGAGTATGATGTCTGGTGCAAAGCTTTAAAAGAAAATCAGATGAGGCGAAAAGAATGCTGAAGAAATGGAGCTACATGGAGTTCAAGGGGAGGAATACGGAATTGAAAAACCTTAGAAATGATCTGTACCAGATGCTAAAGGACAATGTTCAATCTTCTGATTTTGAGAGGTTCAAGGATACAGAGAAAAAAATTGACAGAATTTTGGAGTATGAGGAAACTTATTGGAGGAGAAGGGCTAGAGTGGGATGGCTCAAAGATGGCGACCGAAACACTAAATTCTTCCATGCGAGGGCTTCAGAAAGAAGAAGGAAAAATTCTATCAAGGGAATTATGGACAATGATGGTAATTGGATTGAAGATGACCAGGGTATTGGCAGGGTGGCTTGCAATTATTTTGATGATCTTTTCACGTCCTCCACTCCATCAGACGAGGGTATTGAGGCTGTTGCGAGTTGTATAAGGACGAAAATTCAGGGCAGCTCCGCTGATCTTTTGGATGAACCTTTTTTCTGAGAATGAGATTATAAAAGCTTTGTTCCAGATGGACCCAAATAAAGCTCCAGGCCCTGACGGCTTTCCCACAGCCTTCTTCATTAATCATTGGGCAAATGTGAAGGAGGATTTTCTCTCAACTTGTCTACATATTCTTAATAACAAAGGTGATGTATCTATCCTTAATGAGACTTATATTGTTTTAATCCCTAAGATTTCGAGTCCTTGCACGATGAAAGATTTTAGGCCTATTAGTCTTTGTAATGTGGTGTACATGGTCGTGGCCAAAGCTATTGCCAACAGACTCAAATCAGTTCTTGATGATATTATTTCCCCTAGTCAGAGTGCTTTCATACCAGGCAGGCTTATATCAGACAACATTATTATAGGTTATGAGTTTATGCATAAAGTGAGGAGCTTGAAAGGGGTAGGTAATGGTATGGCGGCCCTCAAATTGGATATGAGTAAAACCTATGATAGGGTGGAATGGAAGTTTCTTAGCAAAATTATGGAAAAAATGGGATTCCCTGAGAACTGGATTGAGCTAGTCATGAGGTGCATTAGTTCTCCCTCTTTTTCTGTTATTGTGAATGGTCAAGCCAGAGGTTCTGTGAAGCCCTCAAGAGGACTAAGACAAGGTTGTCCACTCTCGCCTTATTTGTTCATTTTGTGTGGGGAAGTTCTTTCGCGCTGCTCAATCAAGCTGAAATGGCCAATCTTTTCAAGGGTATTCGGTTTGGGAAAGATATTACCATTTCTCACTTGTTTTTTGCAGATGATAGCCTGATATTCCTTAGAGCCAAGGCATATGAGGCTGCTATAGTTAATAGAATCTTTGATTTTTATGCTTACGCATCTTGTCAGGTTTTAAATTTTGAGAAATCGTGTATCTTCTTCAGTGCTAACACTATACAGCAGGTGCTTGAAAGGATTAGAGGTATTTTCAGTCTCAAACAGATCTCTATCCATGAGAAGTACTTGGGTCTTCCATCAATGATCGGCAGAAACAAGAGAAGATATTTCAACGAACTAAAGCTCAAGGTTATGAATAGGCTCAAGAAGTGGCAAGGAAATTTGTTCTCATGTGGGGGGAAAGAAGTGCTCCTGAAGGCTGTGGCTCAAGCTATACCTACTTATGCTATGAGTGTTTTCAAGCTTCCCTTTGGCCTATGCGATGATATTCAGAAAGAAATGGCTAAGTTCTGCTGGGGCTCTAGTGGAAACTGCAGGGGGATTCACTGGATTAAATGGAGTAAGATGTGTGTTGCGAAGAAGAAAGGTGGCTTGGGTTTTCGAGATCCCTTTTGTTTTAATCAAACTCTTTTGGCTAAGCAAGGGTGGAGAATTATTCATAGGCCTCAATCTTTGGTTTCAAGGATTTTACAGGCTAGGTATTTTAAAAATACTACTTTCTTGGAAGCGAATGTTGGTTGTAATCCTTCTTTTGTTTGGAGAAGTATACTTGGGGAAGAGAGCTTATTGGAAAAGGTTCGCGATGGAGAATTGGGTGTGGCAAAAATGTCTCGATTCGTAGAGATAACTGGATCCCTAGGCCCGAAACTTTTAGACCACTTGTTGTGAGCGGAGCTTTAATGGAAGCCAAAGTCAGTGTTCTGTTGGAAAATGGTAATCGTTGGAATGAGCTTTTGGTTAGGCAAAACTTTACTAAGATAGATGCAGACGAGATTTTGAATATCCCCCTCCCTCCCCAGGCTGAAGATGACAAACTGATATGACATTTTGATGCGAAAGGAAAATTCTCGGTTAGAAGCTGCTACCATATGGCTATTACCGCTAAGAACCGACATGAAGCTGGATGCTCAAAGGAAAATGGAGACTGGTGGGCGTTAGTATGGAGTTTACTTCTTCCTTCCAAGGTTAAAAATTTTCTTTGGAGAGCACTGTCTGACCTTCTTCCAACAGCTTCTGCTCTTCATAGAAGGAAAATCATTGCTTCTTCTGACTGCCAGAGGTGCGGCAAGGGTGAGGAAGATATATTTCATGCTTTGGTTGGGTGTAACTCCATTAAATCCATCTGGAAAAATATAGAGTGGTTGCAAAACGTCCAATGGCAGAATCTTGGAGACCTGTGGAACTTGCTAATTAGCGCCAAATCTGTCCTGTCCAAAGATAAGCTTGAGGTGTTGGTATCTTTGTTGCGGTCCTTATGGTTCACTAGAAATCAATATTTATTTCAAAAAAAGGTGGAGACCCAGTGGTATATCATGAACAGAGCTGAGACTTTAGTTGATTCATACAGGGGGTGCGAAAGGGAATGGTTTGCTAGAATGATGTTGGGAGCATGGTTTCTCGCAGGTGGACTATTCCCCCTTGTGGCTGGTTCAATATTAATGTAGATGCGGCTACAGACAATAATGGAAGTTGTGTTGGTTTAGGGGCCATTATTCATAACGACAAAGGGGATATAATAGCAGTTGAATGTCACCTAACTACCTTCAGAGATAACGTGGACTTCATTGAAGCTGAGGCAATGTTGATGAGTCTAAAGCTTGCTAAAAGCTTGAACTTACTGCATATTATTGTGGAATCTGATGCGCTTAATGTTGTGTCTCTTGCTAATGGACATGTTGATAATGATAAAGAAATTGGGTGGGTAATTTCGGAGATTAGGAAAATGTCTACGAGTTTAGGGAAGACCGATTTTAGGTTCATTCATAGGTATTGTAATGTTAAAGCTCATTGTTTGGCTAAATATACCGTGAACAGCTCGAGTTGTAAGGTTTGGACTGGTTTCATTCCGGATAGTGTTTTGTCTTTTTTCAGTTAATTTGAAATATTCTTGTTGACGGCTGATTTTGGTCTCAGGGTAATATAGGAATATCACCTCCGAGGTAATCCTCCTTCAATAGTGAATTTGTTTGGTTATGAGGGACCAAAAGCAAATTTAGCAAAAGACAGATAAATTCACCAATCGACAATGAGATTTAACGTGGTTCGGTGGATTTGAATCCGACCTACGTCCACGGACACAAACAGGATGATACTTTTATTATTCAAACACGCTTTTCAGATCTCTTTTTTGTTTTTACAAGTCAGAGCTTGATGATTCTGATATTGATTCTCATCTCAACTTTCAACTTGTTCCCTTTATGCACACTCTACCCTTCTATTTATAATAGTGTAGAAATCAGATTCCTTCTCCTACAAGAATTTCCTAGTTGAAACTATTCCATTTTCCCATAAGGATTCCTAATCAGATATTCTTTTACTTCTTTTATCCTTTTAGGATACTGACTCATCAGTTCTCTTTATGAAAATAGGATAACTTATTATCTTATCTTGTATGGATAGAATGCCTTATCTTCTCGAACATGTCTTGCCCTATGCTCGGTTTTCACGAGGTCGGTCTTCATGTGGTCGGTCTTCATGTGGTCGGTCATAATAATCCTTTGAACTGAGAATGCTGCTATCGATCTGATAATGCCCGGTCATCCGATCTCAAGTGGTTGGGTTACCGCTCATAAGTGCTCGGACCCAAACTTGTGTGGTCGGGTCGGTATTAGTGGTCTCGATCGAGAAAGGAATTACATTTTTACCCTCTGTCGTGCTGCTTAAATATCATAGTGCTTAAAAACACCATCAATATCTATCCCCTAGTTCTCGGTAACAACGAGTTTGCGAGTTGATGCCGGGAACTATAAAAAAGATGGTGTGCCGATGAATCCGTCGGTGGTCACTCCAGGAACCGCAGAGAAAAATACCTTGGCTGCAAATCTGGTCCTTCCTGCCACCCTCATGTGCTCAGTCAATGAGGATCCCGATATCTACCCGTGGAGAAAATTATTTGCCCTTATGCTGATGACGATCGACTCGGTGGGACGTAACCCGACCCCGAGCTGAGAAGAACATTTGGCTCTGGGGGAATGTCACATCCTCATACCAATAGAGGGCCGACCATGGGGGAGATGCTCTGATCCCATGCCGATGATAAGTCTCTCGGTGGGACATATCCCGACCCCGAGCTGAAGAAAGACTTGGCTCTTGGGGAATATTACATCACCAGTCCAAAGAAGCCGACTCGGTGGGACGTAACCCGACCCCGAGTTGAGAAGAACATTTGGCTCTGGGGGGATGTCACCTCCCCAGACCAATAGAGGGCCGACGATGGGGGAGATTCTCCAATCCCATGCCGATGATAAGTCTCTCGGTGGGACGTATCCCAACCCCGAGCTGAAAAAAGACTTGGCTCTGGGGGAATATTACATCCCCGGTCCAAAGAAGCCGACTCGGTGGGACGTAACCCGACCCCAAGTTGAGAAGAACATTTGGCTCTGGGGAATGTCACCTCCCCAGACCAATAGAGGGCCGACGATGGGGGAGATTCTCCAATCACATGCCGATGATAAGTCTCTCGGTGGGACGTATCTCAACCCCGAGCTGAAAAAAGACTTGGCTCTGGGGGAATATTACATCTCCAGTCCAAAGAAGCCGACTTGGTGGGGCGTAACCCGACCCCGAGCTGAAACAAACATCGATCTCGGTGGTACAAGAGCAGACCCGAGCCGGAAAGAAACATCGGTCTCGGCGGTACAAGAGCAGACCCGAGCCGGAAAGAAACATCGGTCTCGGTAAACCCGGCCAAGGTTCCGGTTCGGAACCGGAACCGAACCGGAACCGAACCGGTTCGGTTAGGGTTCTTACCCTGACCGAACCGGTTGGAACCGAACGGTTCCAACGGTTCCAACCGGAACCGTACGGTTCCGGTTGGAACCGGAAGTAAAAAAAAAAAAAAATTATGACTTCTTTATATAACCACAAGTAAATCTCAATTTTTTTAATTAATAATAATGACTTAATGAGGTTTAAAATTGCAATACTAAAACATGAATGTCCACATCCTTTTTATAACCAACTCTTGGTTATTGACTTCTTTATATAAGCGATGTGGGACACAATAGCCAAGTAACAAATATCCCACATCGCTTATATAAAGAAAGCACTAGCCAAGAGTTGGCTATAAAAAGGATTATATGTTAAAAGAATTTTATAAAAAAAAGATTCTATAAAAATGATGTGATAGTATGAAAAAACATTACGATTATAGAATTTTTTTTATTTTTTAAAATTTATTATTATAAAAAAAAAAAAAAAAAAACCGGAAGGGGAACCGTTAACCGAACCGGAACCGACCGGTTCGGTTCCGATTCGGTTTACGGTTCCGGTTCCACTTAAGTGTGGAACCGGAACCGAACCAGAATTAACCGGTTCGGTTCCGGTTCCACACTTGTGGAACTGTGAACCGGCCGGTTCGGTTCGGTTCCGAACCGGAACCGAACCGGCGGCCAGGTCTAGGTCTCGGCGGTACAAGAGCAGACCCGAGCCGGAAAGAAACAAATGGCCTCGGCGGAACGAATCCAGCCCCGAGCCGATTAATCAGGTAGCGGCCTCGGCGGAACGAATCCAGCCTCGAGCCGATTAACCAAGCGGCCTCGGCGGAACGAAATCCAGCCCCGAGCCGAATAACCAAGTGGCCTCGGCGAAACGAAGTCCAGCCCCGAGCCGAATAAACAAGTGGCATCGGCGGAACAAATCCAGCCCCGAGCCGATTAATCCCTGGGACTTATTCAGAAGGGAAGTGAATCAACCTTTGAAGCCCTACCGAATCTGGCACGGGCGTCCCCCTGCCAGACCAGCGAAAAACAAAAACAAAATTCTGGAAAATAAAATCAAAAGGCGGGGGTGACTTAACACTTATCCCAAAACAACAAAAAACATTTCGCAAGCATAAACAACAACATGGATGCCTCAAAACAGCGTCCCGTCCGAGGTCTCCAAAACACAATTCTGAATCTTTCAATTTCAGCGTCCCGGCGAACCAGGATTTGGATCAGAGAGCGTTTAAAATGGTAAGGGCACATCCTCTATACGTCGGGTCACTATGGAGCCAGTATATTTGTGTGAGGGCTCCTCTTTACCGCGCTGGAGCAGGCACACGCCACAGGGGCACAACGCCTCCCCGTGCTGCGCCTCTCTTGGATCCAAATGATGAATGGATCAAAGAGTGTCCGGGATACTAAGGGTATACTCCTCATTAGGTCCGATATCACTGGAGCTAGCAATCGTCACGGGGGCATCATCGCTCCCCGTGCTATGCTTTCTCACGGATCCATTGCATCAGGTAAGTGAGGATCATAGAGTGTTTCGACACATTAAGGGAATATTCCTCCTTATGTTCGGTAACACTGGAGCAAGCAATCGCCACGGGGGTATCATCCCTCCTCGTGCTATGCTTCTTCACGAATCCTATGCCTCGAGTATGTCCCTGGATATTCCGAGGACCCCGAGCTAAAAGAGACACTTTGGCTCTGGGAGAATGTCCCGTCCCCAGACCAAAGAGCATGACTCGGTGTGACGTAACCCGATCCCGAGATGGATGACCTCGGTGGACCGCAATCCGGCCCCGATGTGATTGAATCATTAAGGGCATATTCCTCCTTGTGTTTGGTAACACTGGAGCAAGCAAACGCCACGGGGGTATCATCCCTCCCCGTGCTATGCTTCTCGCAGATCCATTAATCAGGTAGGTGAGGATCAGAGAGTGTCCGAGACATTAAGGGCATATTCCGTTTTTCGGTGGAGGCTGAGCTTATTGTTGACCACCTAAGGTAGAATTGAGCCAAGTGTTACTTGTTAACCATGCGACAATATCAACGCCTGCACCTCTCTGGTGGATGTATCGACCATCTGGCAGACAGCGAGGGTAATCATAGAGGTCTTGCCAGTACCAGACTGGGCCTGTGCAATTACATCACGGCCCTTTATTATCGGCATGACAAATCTCTGCTGTATCACCGACGGTTTTTTGAATCCGTACTGATAAATTCCATGCGACAGATCGTCTTTTATTCCCATTACGTCGAAGCTCGTAATTGCCTCCACTCCTTCTGTCGTTTCGAACACCATCTTCTCGTCATCCATTGCTTTGCTTCTAGGAGCAAATCTTCAGAAGGAAGCTGTTGAGCCGAGTTGATCAGAGAGTATTTTGCAGAAAGTAATAAGTGGTTGCTCTCAATGTCTAAGACCAACAACTGATCAAACTCATATCCAGGCTTTGTGACTGACTTCATCAAAGCAGCATGCTCATGGCGATCTGCCAAATGTTCAGTGAGAATTTTACCCCTTGAGTGACCTTTTGCATTGACATAAATAAATACTGCATTTGGGGTTGCCACATCAACAACTCCAGATACAAGACTACCCAACTTGACCAAATCATCATCAGAAATCCTTGTAGGCTTCATCATGAAACTAAGGTTGATCTGCCGTGAAGCAGGAATGGAACACGTTATTCTGCATTTCACGACTTGTCCAACATGATACATAGAACTTGGTTCGCATCCTGGATCTAATCCAAGTTCAGCTCTTGGAGAAAATCTTTGGACGCTATTATAGAACGGACAAAAAACCGTGCTCTTCAATCTTAGTTATCAATCCATGTGCTATTAATCCGTCAGTTGCATCGGCATGTGAACTCAAAATTGCAAGTTTTGATTTCACAAGAGTTTTCTTATGTGTAACAGTAATTCTCTTCGATTTAACACCAAGAACATGGAACACTAATTCAGCTTCAACCTTAATTTTTTTTTTTTTCAGGCTTCACAATTTCAAATTCTGACATATGTGGGAGTTGACAGAGTGCCTTCACACCACCAGGAAATTGCACAATAGCACCAAAGCTGTCAATGGATTAAGTTTATCATGGATTCGTGTCGTCAGATTAAGTTTTCAACCATCGTAATTGCGTCTGCCTTCGCATTTGCAGTCCCAAGCTTCGGCAAGGCAACAGCAGTTACAGATGCCATCAGTTAGTGCTGCTCCCACACAGTTTTGGTGATACCCACTCATTTGGTCAGATTAATCAGAAGGGCGTCAACCCTCCTGTGGATCAAATTCGTAGTTGTACTGTCTGACGATCGGTGATTTCCACCTTCTGCTATTGTCTTACTACGCGAGCTGCTTTTTGTTGGCTCCCCACAGACGGCGCCAACTGTTGACGGTGGATTTTGGTCTCAGGGTAATATGGGAATATCACTCCCGAGGTAATCCTCATTCAATAGTGAATTTATTTGGTTATGGGGGAAACCAAAAGCAAATTTAGCAAAAGACAGATAAATACACCAATCAACAAGGAGATTTAACGTGGTTCGGCGGATTAGATCCAACCTACATCCACGGGCACAGAACGGACGCTGTTTTTATTACTGAGATATTCTTCTTTGATATCTCTTGTGTTTACAAGTCTGATGACCGTGATATTGATTTTGATCTTGATCTCAACTCTCAATGCTCTCAATAATCTCAATGATCTCTCATTTTCATTCTCCTCCCCTCTACACTCACTCTACCCTCCTATTTATAATGGTGAAGAAATCAGATTCCTATTTGTACAAGAATTCCCAGTTGGAGATGGTTTCATTTTCCTATCAGGATTCCTACTTTTAAAACTACCTTCACTTCTTTTACCCTATTAGAATATGATAACTTATCTCTTTACCCCATAAGAATAAGATAACTTATCCCCTTACCCCATAAGAATATGATAACTTATCTCTGGAGCATATCTCGCTATCTGGTCGGTCTTCATGAGGTCGGTCATGATAGTCTTTTGAGCTGAGAATGCTGATGTCGATCTGATAATGTCCGGTCATCCGATATTTAAGTGGTCGGGTTACCGATCATAAAGTGCTCGGCCCCTCACTCATGTGGTCGGGTCGGCATTAATGATCTTGACCAAGAAGTGAATTACCTTTTTTACCCCTGTCGTGCTGCTTAAATAACGTAGTGCCTGAAAACACCATCAACAATTCTAATTCGTCAAAAAATAAAATTTGAACCGCAGAGAGTCAAATACATGTTTAAAAAAAACAAAAAATCGTTTCCAATTGTGTGTAATAAGTTGGTCCAAAAAATCATCAAAATTTATGATTCACAATTTATAACCAGATATATAAACATCTCCAGCCAACACTCCTAAAACATCATAAAATATAATTGCAACACTCAAATATTAAAAATAAATATCCATACACAAAACAACTGTCAGCATACACAATTGTCACATACTACCATATGACCTGTCAGAGTCATAACAATTATAGTTTATAATTATGTTGGGTTCAATGCATTTGATTCTTTAAATTAAGAATGATTTATGCTTTGTATACTTTGTTCGGTTCAACGAATTAATTGTACATGTATTTTTGTGTCTGAGTATTACTCTTAAAAATAAAAAAAAAAATAAAAAAAAAATTGGTTTAAAAGTTGTTTCTTCCGTATATATGCAGTAAGGTATAATTATATATGTATATAACGGTAAAAAAAAAAAAATTACTTAAATATTTAAGTATCAAGAGGTGTGGTTTGGTGGCAAAGAGCAGTGGCGTATCCAGAAATTTCAGTCAGTGGGGGCGAAATTTTTTCCTTACCAAAATAATATATAATGAATTCATACATATTTTTTGAAATTACAAGATGATCTCTATATTTTTGAAAATTATGAAATAGCCCATAGTTGTTAAACTTATAAATTAACCCAAAATTTTCAGAATTATATTTTTATCTATAATTTCTAAAAATACCAATTTACCCTAAAAATTTAAGTACAAAATTATTTTTAAAATTATGTATTTTAAGTTTATGTAGTATATTATATACTAAATTTCCGCTAATTTATTATAGATTTAACCACTTTTTTAATTAAATTATTAAAAGTCTAGTGCTAAAACGCAATATTTGTGATTTGAACAACTAAATATATACAAAATAATTATATTTATATTAATATGTGAATATTTTATACATCACAACTATACACGATGTGGTGTAGTAAAAGAATCATGACAAATATATCAATAAATTAAAAGATCAATAACCAAACCTAAGTATAAATATAATTATTTTTATTTTTATTTTTATTTAAATGTAATGGAATCCATATTATTTTGCAAATAGAAAAACACATAAATGAGTGGATTTAAAATGAAAAATAGTCAATTATCTTTAAACACACAAATTAAATATAATTATTTTAGATATGTTTAAGAAATAAGATTGATTCACAAATGTATTGGAATTTTTTTAACTAATTTGGGCTTGGGCCTACATATTATATTAAAAAAAATACAACTCAAAAAATTAATAAATAATGTATTTATGGATGTTATTTAATTATTTATATTTTCTAATATATATATATATATATATATATATATATATAATTTATAAAAAAAAATAGTGGGGCCCAGTGTGGCTCTGCCACTGGCAAAGAGTTTAGAACTTAGTTGTCAAGTCCTAGTTCGAATCCGGGAGGGCATTTCTTGTGAGAGTCTGGGAAAATCAGTGATTTTACATGTTCCATTTAAATCCTGATGGGTGATTTGACGGAGGGATTTCGAAAAAAAAAAAAAAAACTTAAATATTTAGTAAAATATTTTTGTTTATTATTGAAGACCCTAAAGAAGATAAGACAAAATACCTTGAAGAAAGCATGGGCTGTTAATGAGCTTCTCCAATTGGCTTTGCTGACTTCACTCAAAAAGCTTAGGGCGTTTTCGGTAACCTTTTCCTATGCTCATTTCCATTTTCTTTTTCAGAATTTAACACATGTTGGTGGGATTCATAAAACCAAATCTGATAAATATAAAAAGAAAAAAACAAGAAGTAGTTGTTAGCAATAAATGAGAGAATGACTTTCCACGTCTTCTACTTGTTAAGAATTGAATTGCAAAATATTTTCTAAAACCTAATTTATCACCAGCCCCAGCTCCTTCATTTTATACCATCTCTGTCTCCTCCTCCTATTTCGACTGTTGTTGATATTCCTTGGTAACATTTTCTTCATTTTTTAAATTTTTTCATTTAATTTTCGGGTTCAACTAACATTTCTCTTGTCTCCATTACAGATAATCAAACCTCCATTGCAGGGAACCAAACCCCCATTCAAGTAATTATTCTTTTTAAGCTCCGATTAATCGTTGGAAATTCATTATCAAAACATTTCTATCGGATTTAAATGGATAAGTGAAATCTCACGTTATCACATACTCTTACATATTTCAGATATTCGAATCCAAAATCTCAAAGGTTCTTTATTCAGTAACAATGGAGATAATTTTATAGAATGCAGTAAAAGCAAGTTCAAGTTTGTTTTCTTTACCCATCCTAGAAGATAAATCTTTTCCCTATCCAAGATATTGTCAGAATTTGCTCTTCCACTGATGATCTCTAAAACAACACCACCAAAACTGAAAAGTGAAAACATCAGCCTTTTCTGTCAAGTGTCCGTGCATTGCATAATCTGGTTCCAAATAGCCACTACAAGATCAATGTTTACTAGTTAAAATCACCAAGTGACTAAGACTATATATGCGTTATGGGATTTAATTTCAATATTTCAAACTCTGCGGTAAAATTTGAAATGGGCAGTTATGGAAAAATGGTAACAAGAAATGGCTAAAGGAGCTTACATAGTCCATGCAACTATGGTGTTGATGTGGGTTTTCTTGGCATCATTCAGCTTTACCAATCGAAAATCTGATATCTTGGGGTAGAGTTCTGCATCAAGTAAAATATTACTTGCTTTTACTTCTCAATGCACAATCCTTGGCCTGGACTCTTAAGGTATTAGGATAAGAATATTAGCTTAACTTATAAACTCACCAAACTCTCTGCCAAACGTTCAATCAGAAAGTGTCCTCCGTAAAGTTCAGCATAACTTTAAAACATATCTACTCCATCCTTGTGAAAACCGAAAAACATCAACTGAGATTTCTAGTTACAGGAAAAGCAAGAATGTAAGATATCTATTAATATGATGTAATCGTTGTTGAAAAAATAGCGTGTTATATTCTACTTGAAGCATAATTTTGAGTGGGATCTACTTCGTGAAAGTAAAGAGATTATGAATGATTCGAATTCTCAATTCGTGAATACTTCGAAATCATATATTTATATGTTCAAAATGATGTTCTGGTGAATGAGAAATTGTCTCTCAAATTACATCATTGAGATGAAAAATTAAAGAAAATTAACTAATTTCACGTATGATAGAAAAATAAGGTTTGAGTGTTTATATATAACAACTCAATAGCATTTGGGCAAGAATTTAATAGCATATAGACTCTCTCTCTCTCACGGACACCCACACACTGGATACAAATCTCAATCTAAATTGGTTCGACACGTGTGCACTCATGGTGGTTCAAACCAGACCAGCTCCTTGAATAAACTTGGAGGGTCTTAGACATATATAGATTTGAGATAGAGTTGAAACACTATTTTCCTTCCTTTACTGTCGTTTTCATGGGTATCCTATGTACGCGAATGGTGGCTATCATGCATACACGAAGAAAGACACAGAGGTTCGAGAAAATTTTGAAACAATATTATTTTCCTTCATTTGCCATCATTTTCGTGTGCGTCCTGCCTATGTAAATGGTGGTTATATTGCGTTTGCGAATGATGGCTCCTCAAATGAATTTGGAGGGTTTTCTTTGATTTCTTAAAAAAGAAATACACAAAGGTATGAAATGGAGATGAAAAATTATTTTTCTTCCTTTACCATCGTTTCTGTGTTTCCGATCAGTTCAGTAATGCTTGAATTTGCCCAAATAATTTAGAAGTATTCCAAAATTATTTGTGTTGATGGTATTTTCAGGTCCTATGTTATTTAAGGAGTATGGCATGGGTAAAAAGGGTAATTCTCTTCTCGGTCGAAATCATTAATGCCGACCCGAGCACATAAGTGTTATAAAGCCAACAGGTAGAGACCGAACACTTGATGATAGGTGACCGACCACTTGAGATCGGATGACCGGGCATTATCAGATCGACAGCAGCATTCTCAGTTCAAATGACTATCATGACCGACCTCATGAAGACCGACCAGATAGCGAGATATGCTCCAGAAGATGTCACCCTATTCTTGCGGATAAGATGACAAGTTATCCTATTTTCATGGGGAAAATTGGTGAGTCAGAGTCCTAGTAGGATAAAGAAAGTAAAGATAGTTTTGTTTAGGAATCCTTATGGGAAAAGGGAATAGTTTTGACTATGAATCCTTATGCGAAAATGGAATAGTTTTGACTAGAAATCCTTATGGGAAAATGAAATTGTTTCAACTAGGAAATTCTTGTATGAGAAGGAATCAGATTTCTACACTATTATAAATAGGAGGGTAGAGTGTGCATAAGAGGGAGGAGTTGAGATCATGATCAATATCAAGATCATTACGATCAGACTTGTAAACACAAGAGATATCAGAGAAGCATATCTCAGTAATAAAAACATCGTTCGTTCTGTGCCCGTGGATGTAGGTTGGATCTGATCCGCCGAACCACTTTAAATCTCTTTATCGATTGGCGTATTTATTTGTCTTTTGCTAAGTTTGCTTTCGGTTCCCCCATAACCGAACAAATTCACTATTGAAGGAGGATGTCTCGGGAGTAATATTCTCATATTGCACTGAGACCAAAATCAGCCGTCAACAGTTGGCGTCGTCTGTGGGGACTCCAACAAAAAAACAGCTCGCGTAGTAGACGATGGCAGAAGGCGGAAATCACCGATCGGCAGGGAGTTCAACGGCAGAATGGATGGAGAAAATAAAAGAAAATCGGTTCGATCATGTTTTTTCCTCTTCATGCGAAAAATAACACAGAGACCGTACACACCGAAAAAGAAAAAAATCTAGTGTTATACGATTTCGGAAGTGAATAAATTACAAATCCAACATAGAGTGTCAGGCTACTGTTATGCCTCACAAGTTCTGAGATATCGGGTTTCGAATTTTATGGATGAGCTCTGGGAGAGGGCCGTGGAGACAGCATTAGACGGTCAAACAGAAAGCGGCGCGGCTCAAACCCTAACATTAGATGGCGTCGTTAAGTGTGTGCAAGGTCGGCTGCCTCCACCGACCATTTTGGAGAGATTCGATCGCCAACGTATGAGTTTCATCGCTTGAGCAGTTTCCACGGCTCAAGAATCTTCAGAAACTTATCATGTCCGACAACTGTATAGCCGGTGGCCTCGAGTTTCTTGTCCAAGCCCGCTTGGACTCTCTTCGCGACCTTGATTTGTCTAACAATCGGATCCAGTATATTGAAGATCTGGCGCTGTTGGCTCAGCTTCGGCTCGTGTCTCTTGATCTATGGATGCAGAGGAGAACGAGAGACCAGAGTCTGATGACGAAGAGGAGGATGATGAGTCGGACGAAGAGGATGATCCAGGGAGTGGAGAAATTGACGGTGAGGATCGGCCGTTTGGGAGGGATAATGGACTTAGTGAGAATGCTGGAGATATTGGCCCAGAATTTCTTTATCGATTGGCGTATTTATTTGTCTTTTGCTAAGTTTGCTTTCGATTCCCCCATAACCGAACAAATTCACTATTGAAGGAGGATTGTCTCGGGAGTAATATTCTCATATTGCACTGAGACCAAAATCAGCCGTCAACAGTTGGCGTCGTCTGTGGGGACTCCAACAAAAAAACAGCTCGCGTAGTAGACGATGGCAGAAGGCGGAAATCACCGATCGGCAGGGAGTTCAACGGCAGAATGGATGGAGAAAATAAAAGAAAATCGGTTCGATCATGTTTTTTCCTCTTCATGCGAAAAATAACACAGAGACCGTACACACCGAAAAAGAAAAAAATCTAGTGTTATACGATTTCGGAAGTGAATAAATTACAAATCCAACATAGAGTGTCAGGCTACTGTTATGCCTCACAAGTTCTGAGATATCGGTTTTCGAATTTTATGGATGAGCTCTGGGAGAGGGCCGTGGAGACAGCATTAGACGGTCAAACAGAAAGCGCGCGGCTCAAACCCTAACATTAGATGGCGTCGTTAAGTGTGTGCAAGGTCGGCTGCCTCCACCGACCATTTTGGAGAGATTCGATCGCCAACGTATGAGTTTCATCGCTTGAGCAGTTTCCACGGCTCAAGAATCTTCAGAAACTTATCATGTCCGACAACTGTATAGCCGGTGGCCTCGAGTTTCTTGTCCAAGCCCGCTTGGACTCTCTTCGCGACCTTGATTGTCTAACAATCGGATCCAGTATATTGAAGATCTGGCGCCGTTGGCTCAGCTTCGGCTCGTGTCTCTTGATCTATGGATGCAGAGGAGAACGAGAGACCAGAGTCTGATGACGAAGAGGAGGATGATGAGTCGGACGAAGAGGATGATCCAGGGAGTGGAGAAATTGACGGTGAGGATCGGCCGTTTGGGAGGGATAATGGACTTAGTGAGAATGCTGGAGATATTGGCCCAGAATTTCTTGCAGCACTTCCTTCTGATATCAGAGAAGAAGTTCTAGCACAACAGCGAGTAGAAATAAAGTTTGGAAGGTGAATATACCTCATACGCACCTTGCAGAAGAGAAATCGGATCAGCATTGGATGGTTGTGAACGGGGAGAAGATCAATTTCCCAGGTGGAGGAACCCATTTCCATGATGGAGCAGATAAATACATTGTTACTCTTGCTAGGATGCTTAAATTCCCTGGTGATAAGCTCAAACAATGGCGGAAATTTCAGGAATGTTCTTGATACAGGATGTGGGGTTGCTAGTTTTGGAGCCTATCTTCTTTCCCATGACATTATAGCTATGTCACTGGCGCCTAATGATGTGCACAAGAATCAGATACAGTTCGCATTGGATAGAGGAACTAGTGTGGTACTATTTTAATGATTTCCTTTTATAGCGCAGAGCACACCAGAATCGGTCTATTCCATGTAACAATGACAGCGATGATGATTGTGAATCAGAATTCGGATCCGTGAGAAGCATAGCACGAGGAGGGATTATGCCCTCGTAGTGTTTGCTTGCTCCAGTGTTACCGAACACAAGGAGGAATATGCCCTTAGTATCTCGGACACTCTCTGGTCCCCACCGACCTGATTGATGGATCCGCGAGAAGCATAGCACGGGGATGGATGATACCCCTGTGGCGTTTGCTTGCTCCAGTGTTACCGAACACAAGGAGGAATATGCCCTTAGTGTCTCGGACACTCTCTGATCATCACCTACCTGATTGATGGATCCGAGAAAGCATAACACGGGGAGGGATGATACCCCCGTGGCGATTGCTTGCTCCAGTATTACCGAACATAAGGAGGAACATGCCCTTAATGTCTCGGACACTCTTTGATCCCTATTCTTTGATCACTCGGATCCAAGAGAAGTATAGCTCGGGGAGAGTTTGTGCCCCCGTAGCGTATGCTTGCTCCAGCGTTGTAAGGAGGAGCCCTCGAATGATACCCAGGCTCCATGGAGACCTGAAGTATAGAGGATGTGCCCTTACCATTCTAAACGCTCTCTGATCTAAATCCTGGTTCGCCGGGACTCTGAATTGAAAGATTCGGAATTGTGTTTTGGAGACCTCGGACAGGACGCTGTTTTGAGGCATCCGCGTTGTTGTTTATACTTGCGAAACGTTTTATTTTGGGATAAGCGATAAGTCGCCCCCGCATTTTAATTTTATTTTCCAGAGATTTGTTTTTGTTTTTCGCTGGTCTGGTAAGGGGACGCCCATGCCAGATTCGGTAGGGCTTCAAAATATTGATTCACTTCCCTTCTGAATAAGTCCCACTTGATTAATCGGCTCGGGGCTGGATTCGTTCCGTCGAGGCCACTTGATTAATCGGCTCGGGGCTGGATTCGTTCCGCCGAGGCCACTTGATTAATCGGCTCGGGGCTGGATTCGTTCCGCCGAGGCCCCTTGATTAATCGGCTCGGGGATGGATTCGTTCCGCCGAGGCCGCTTGGTTAATCGACTTAAGGCTGGATTTCGTTCCGCCGAGACCACTTAGTTATTCGACTCGGGGTCGGGTTACGTCCCACCGAGTCTACCTCTTTGGACTGGGGACGTAACATTTTCCCAGGTCCAAGTGCCTTTCTCAGTTCGGGGTTGGGGTACGTCCCACCGAGTCAGCCCTTCGGACTGGGGACGTAACATTCCCCCAGGTCCAAGTGCCTTTCTCAGCTCGGGGTCGGGGTACGTCCCACCGAGTCAGCCCTTTGGACTGGGGACGTAACATTCCCCCAGGTCCAAGTGCCTCTCTTCATTCGGAGTCGGGTTACGTCCCACCGAATCAGCCATTCGGACTAGAGACGTAACATTCCCTCAGGTCCAAGTGCCTTTCTCAGCTCGGGGTCGGGGTACGTCCCACCGAGTCAGCCCTTCGGACTGGGGACGTAACATTCCCTCAAGTCCAAGTGCCTCTCTTCACTCGGGGTCAGGTTGCGTCCCACCAAGTCTACCTTTTTGGACTGGGGACGTAACATTCCCCCAGGTCCAAGTGTCTTTCTCAGCTCGGGGTCAGGGTACGTCCCACCGAGTCATCCCTTCGGCCTGGGGACGTAACATTCCCCCAGGTCCAAGTGTCTTTCTCAGCTCGGGGTCGGGGTACGTCCCACCGAGTCAGCCCTTCGGACTGGGGACGTAACATTCCCTCAGGTCCAAGTGCCTCTCTTCACTCGGGGTCGGATTACGTCACACCGAGTCTACCTCTTTGGACTGGGGACGTAACATTCCCCCAGGTCCAAGTGTCTTTCTCAGCTCGGGGTCGGGTTACGTCCCACCGAATCAGCCCTTCGGACTGGAGACGTAACATTCCCTCAGGTCCAAGTGCCTCTCTTCATTCGGGGTCGGGTTTCGTCCCACCGAGTCAGTCCTTCGGACTGGGGACGTAACATTCCCCCAGGTCCGAGCATCTCTCACAGCTCGAGACAGGATCACATGCCACCGAGCACATCATCGTTAGCTCAGAGGAAAAATTTTCTTCTGACAATCGAGATTGGATCAGTCAGGAGTCAGGACCTCCAAATCTCTGGTACATATATTACAGATGATGAGTCATTTTTAGTTTGGACAACAAGGGGAACTTCATCTCCTGATGGAACGACCCAAGTAAGCAACTTGCTTTGAGGTGGAGAATCGTTCTGAATAGGGTCAACATCTCCAATAACCGAGGATATGAAGATAGAAACAGAAGACTTAGTTGATGGCGAAGGTACTTTCTCTGTGATTTCTGAAGCGACCACCAGCAAGGCGATCTGCACACCATCTTTTTATATAGTTCCCGGCACCAACTTGTATAACTCGTTGGAACCGAGAACTAGGGGACATATGTTGATGGTGTTTTCAGGTCCTATGTTATTTAAGGAGTACGGCAGAGGTAAAAAAGGTAATTCTCTTCTCGGTCGAAATCATTAATGCCGACCCGAGCACATAAGTGTTATAAAGCCAACAGGTAGAGACCGAACACTTGATGATAGGTGACCGACCACTTGAGATCGGATGACCGGGCATTATCAGATCGACAGCAGCATTCTCAGTTCAAATGACTATCATGACCGACCTCATGAAGACCGACCAGATAGCGAGATATGCTCCAGAAGATGTCACCCTATTCTTGCGGATAAGATGACAAGTTATCATATTTTCATGGGGAAAATTGGTGAGTCAGAGTCCTAGTATGATAAAGAAAGTAAAGATAGTTTTGATTAGGAATCCTTATGGGAAAAGGGAATAGTTTTGACTAGGAATCCTTATGCGAAAATGGAATAGTTTTGACTAGAAATCCTTATTGGAAAATGAAATTGTTTCAACTAGGAAATTCTTGTAGGAGAAGGAATCAAATTTCTACACTATTATAAATAGGAGGGTAGAGTGTGCATAAGAGGGGAGAGTTGAGATCAGGATCAATATCAAGATCATTACGATCAGACTTGTAAACACAAGAGATATCAGAGAAGCATATCTCAGTAATAAAAACATCGTCCGTTCTGTGCCCGTGGATGTAGGTTGGATCTGATCCGCCGAACCACGTTAAATCTCTTTGTCGATTGGCGTATTTATCTGTCTTTTACTAAGTTTGCTTTCGGTTCCCCCATAACCGAACAAATTTACTATTGAGGGAGGATTGTCTCGGGAGTAATATTTCCATATTACCCTGAGACCAAAATCAGCCGTCAACAATTTGTTCCAGTTGTATTTTGGAAAATAATCGCCATTGAAAATCTAAGTACTCGCGAATCTTTTTTTTTAAGATATTGTATTTGCCTCTTACATCTAATTATAATATACACATATTTGTTGCTATAATTTTGTTCTACTTTATTGTTGTAACTTTGTTATTTTCTGTGTTTGTTGTATCAGTTGTACTTGTAGATACAGGCCCATCTATATAATTTTGTAGCGATGTGTCTGGTGTTTGAGAAAATCTAGAATGCTACCACATTATCCATACAACAAGTCAATCATCTATTGCCACGCGTGTTAAAAAATTAAAAATAATTAAAAAAAATAAGTATTAAATTATACATATAATTTTCTAATTCGTTAATGGTATCACATCCGTTATACCAAAGAATTACTCATTGGGTTGACTCCTCTTTTGTGAATTAAGTTGTTTATTTGACCATATTACACAATACAAAAATATTATAGAATTTAAATGCAAATACAATTTCAATTAAATTTCTACAATTTTACAAGATTTTACACCTACACTGTTGAAAACTCGACCGCTAAATCACTTATTTCGAGCTTAAACATAATAGGTAAAATATTTGATTGTCCTAGATTCTTATAAGAAACACAATCCCTGAATTCGAACTCATGACTCTTGAAGGATTTTACACATACACTCTATACATATTACACAAATTGAAACTAATTAAATATAGACGTATCAGTAGCTCAACTCAGCCTCCGATTCGTCGCGGAGACAATTAATTAATACAAAAAATATATAAATCACAAAATTAACTCTACTAATCAAATAATTATAATTAATTAACAGATTGAAGAAAGAGTCGATATAGTCGTGGCCGATGACATTCTTGGTGTGTGAATTGTATGCTTCAATACAACAGTTGGTAAAATACTTGTTTTTCTCCTCTCTTGCTCTTTGATTAATTCACCGGAAAATATTTCTAATTTTTCTAAATTTGTACTATCCACCTTTTTCTTTCCTTTAAATAAAACCGACTCGTAGGTTTTCTCGGATAACATTTCTCCAATTGCACTCATTATTTCCGACTTGTCGTTTGATTTCAGTGCCTTCTCTAAACTCATTTGCTTTGTAGACACAATCCCATCTGTCTGCAAAATTATATAATTTTATTTTATTACTAAAATTATTTTTTAAAACATTATCACAAAATATATATTAAATATATTAATACCTGAATCCGAACATAATTGCTTGTCCCACGTTGGGTAAACGCCATTGAAACAGCCTGATCAACCTATAAAAAAATAAGAGAGAATTTTTTTAATTAATAACAAATGGACAATTATTAAATTTTAAGATTCTTATTCTCTAATAAAAAAAAATTAATTAAACTTTTTATTAGATAATGTTAGGTGAAACTTTTTATATGGTTACCCCAACCACCATGCATTTTACAATACAAAATTAAATTTCATGCTAAAAAAAATTGAAGAATTTAATTCAGAAAAGATGAAAAGGAAAATATTTTATACCACATCAGAAGCTCCATCACCGGCAATTCTAACGAAGGTTGACGGCACCAAACGGTGATTTGATCCAATACCAAAATCGGACTCGGACTCTCCATTTCCCAGAGAGACAACGAGTAGATCCTCAACGTCGTTACAAAACGGAAACTCCAGCTTATTATTCAACACGTGAGTAATAGCCGAAGCCGTCGGATTGTTCATCGCTATCCCACCATCAACGGCTACGATCTTAGTCCTCTTGTCAACGGACCTCATCTCAACTGCTCCCATTACAGTCGGGTTGGCCGACGTGGCCAAACACACGTCCCTGATCTTGAAATCGTAGCCGTCCATTTCCAGAGCATCCGCGCGGGAAAACAGAAACGGTGCGCACGTGCAGAGATCGTAGCACGTGATCAAAACCGGCTTCAAAGTGTCCTTCAAAGTAAATTCCCCAAACGTGTTGCGCAACAATTTTTCAACTTTCGAAGCCTTAAAACGCCGCCGGAGAAACCCACCAGAGGATGACCGGAAAAGTCTCCGACGATTCTCGATAAGAAAACTCAAAGCTTCCTCGGCAGAGAACAAGGGGTTACCGTCTTTCCCACGAGTAAAGAGGAGAGCAGCGAGGATGCCACCGGCGCCGGAGCCAGCAACGACGTCGAAGTAATCGGAGACGTGGGCATTTGGGTTGCCGGATTTGCGGCGGATGGAGGATTCCAAGTGGAAAAGTGATTTGGCGGCGAGAATGCCGTGGGTGGAGCCGGCGCCGTCGATGGAGAGGATTCTGACTTTGCCGTTGACTTGGTTGGTGCTGCATTTGTTTTGGTTAAGGGAGAGTTTTGGATCATCGTAGCCGAAGAGGAATTTGTTTTCGAGAATCGAAAAAATCTCGTAGCTTAGCTTGTCTATGTCGAAGGCTGAGTCCAGCATCGGCAGTGCCATTTTTCTTTTTTTCAGATCAAATTAATTTGTTCGTCAAATTTTAATTTTGTCAAGTGTAAAGAGCGAATAGTGAATTGATTTTGATGGATGATGAAAATGGGAAGACAAATGGAGGGATTATATAAAGAGAAAATCAAAAAGGAATTACACGTTTTTTGTTTGTTTCTTTTTTTTTTTATTGAATCATGCAGGCGTCAAGGAACATTCCGATTAATCGGCTGAGTTTTTTTTCCTTTCTTATTTAATGGATTTTTTTTTATATTTTTTTAACTCGTTTTTTTAATGAGTAAATTTGATACGAGATATAATATTTAATAATTACAAGATAATTAATGGTCCGTTTGATATATCTTTTTTATTAGAACTTCTTTAAGTGAAGTTTTTATTAATAGAATTTTTAGAAATATGATTTTTAAAGATGTATTATAAAATAAATGAAATAATATTGTTACAAATTTCATCCTGCAGTGGGCCTGACTTAAAGTCATTTTACTTAAAATGAAAATTGTACCTTCATGTATGAGTTTTCCAACGACACTAAAATCATTAAAAAATGATATATATATATATATATATATATAATATCGTGCATGAATAAAATGACTATAATAAACACGTCATGATAACCTGGATGTTATAATTTTTTTCCTATCCTATTTTCACAGTTGATGAATAATTCAATAAATGAATAAAATAATTAGAGACTTCACATCAATATATATATACACACACGGTTATATTTCAGTCCACATCTTATAATTCATATAAAATCCATATTCAACTAAAGAATATGCGATTTTTTTCATCTTTATACGCTCATATAATCCACATAAAGTTCAAAAATTCATGTAACTTACCCCGACACACATATATAAGAAAAAATATATCGTCTTGCTTTATCAATAATTTATTTTCAAGTGTCCGACAAACATGAAATGAGAACTTCTACATCAATACTATGTACCTTACGATAAATAAGTTTTGACTATGACTGTCATATATAAAATCCTCATAGGGCTTACAAGTTATGATGGTTGTTACCATTTTTTTTTTTAAATGTTACAAAAATATTACCGTCAAATTATCTGATCCGAACTTAAATGAAACAAGTAAAATCCTTAAATATCTTAGATTATTATAAATAAATTCACCCTTAAACTCTAAACCAATACTTGATAACCAAATTTTAATCCATTTATCATCAAACAATGGGACTACTTTTCTAATAAAAAGGAAAAGCACAACATCGTATATCAATTGGGACATGAACGTTTGATTAAGACTCTTTTTAATACTAGTGTTACGGTTTAAAAATCAACAATGATAAATGTGCACTCTAATAACTCACTCAAATATTTTTCTAAAGTAAAATAAAATTTGAAAACTAAGTAATAATGCATCAAAAAAATTAAAATTGTATGCCTATAATATGTTTTTAGATGTGTCATTTGGATTCACGTCTATCACTATTATTTAGAAATCATGCTTATAATATATTTTTAGAAGTGTCATTTGGATTTACATCTATCACTATTCTTTAAAAATCATTGTCTCTTAATTTAACAATGATGGATATAATCCATAAGTTTTACCTGCACAAAGATATTTAATTTTTCATTTTTAACGAGAGAATTGACATAGAATTAGTGTTGGCTTCAAGAAGACTAATGGTTTCACTTAGGGATGGTAATTTTTCGGATTGGGTCCGGGTTAAATATGGGTTTAGGATCTGGATTTCAAATAATTTTCGTTATTTAATTTCATAGTTTAATTCCAAATTGTAACTCGGTAGCAGTAGCACCAGTAAAATTTGAAATAAATAATTAAACATTTACTCCATAATCAATTTGTTTTTCCTAAAAAAAAATGTATATTAACATAATTTCCGTGTCGCACGATGCATGTACGGCTGTACGTACCGACATGCAATGCATCTGGCAATCTTCCATCAATCAATCCAACTACAAAATCAGAACAAAATAAATTGCAATAAATGAATGAATCTTTTCATGATACTTGTAAGTGGACATGATGAAATAAAATGGAGAAGTTGTGGGGACTCTATTCACAATTCATTAAATCGAGTACTGTCTTGATATTTTCAATAACAGCTGTCCTTCCGTCTCATTTTGACAACCTGTTTAACATTGTCCTTTCGTACGAAGCCCTTCTTCTTTTTTTTTTTTCTTTTTTTTTTTGTGATCGTCATAAATTTTTCAGTACATTCTTTGAAGAATTTTTTTAAAAAATAAAACATTTGTAAATATTCTGTGTAAAATCCATATGATTAAAAAAAAAGACTTTTTAATTAGAAATGTACATAACTCACGACATAATTACCCCTGGGGATATTATACGATTTTTTCATATGACATAAATCGGTATGATAAATAATCATATCACATAATATAAGTAATAGTATTAACATGGTATGAGTATCTATTTATGACTTATTTATTAATTATGTAATCATGTTAACTAGATAATTCTATCACGAATCATACAATAATATATTAATCATATCAAACTCAAAATTAACATATTTATTAATCGTATTAACGTGTCGATCCTTTTAATAAACCGATAATGTTCTCGTTCAAAGAGTTTACAAACATTATTAAACATGTCATATTTATATTTGCTAAACCCAAAAAAAAAGATCTCAACTTTAAATCGTGTCAATATATTTGCACTCCTCGTTTGACTTTTAACTAAAAAATGATCTCCAGTTTTATAAAGGGCGGGCTCATGCATTCTCTCTTTCTTTTCATTTATTTTTTTTAAAACTAACATATTTAATTACTCCCTCAATCCCTCTTTGATAGATTGAGTTTTTATTTTTGATCATCCTAAATTATAATCCAAGTGGAAATTAAATTGAATAATTTACTAATATACCTTCATTTAATTTTTATTTTTATTAACAATACAATTTTCTAAATTCTCAATGAAATTCATTTTATCTAATAGATGGTCATATATGGATTCGATCTTAATCCTTAGTGTATTACGAACTCCTGCATGACAGACTATGTCCTTTGATTTACTATGGTGAGGTTGGTGTTGCATTCTCGGCCAATAACTACGTATTTTGGGGATATGGTTTGGTATGTAGCTGAGAACGTTTTACATAAATATGGAATTCACTCATTTTTACGAGAAGCATATGAATACATCTTTTAAGAGTTGATTTGGGACTTGAACAATTTGAGCGATCTACTTTTCTATTACGAATAGAAATTATTTTATATTCATAATTGTTATGAATTAATTGTTCATTATAAAATCAATGGTGCTTAAGAGACAAAATATTTAGAGGGGTTTAACGGACTTATGACCCGGCTCTATTTATGAGATATTCGTGAAGGACTATATCCATATGTAATGACTATATCAATGGACACCGAAAATGTTCGGTTTATCTACGGTAACGGGAGTTCAACTTCGAGTTTTTAGTGGAATAACACGGAGTTAATAATTCGTAATATTTGATTAAAGAGTTTAATTAATATTTCGGAATTATTGGAGCTCGGAACCGTAGGTCCATTTGGTCCCCGTGCTAGCTCGATTAACTATAGCAAACCTAATATAATTAGATTGTCTAATTATGCTCACATTATATTAATTTATATATTATTAATGAGATTAATAATATTTATTGTCACAAATGAAAACTATGTTAAATTAGTTTAACTTAATGTTTTCTAGAATTCTTTGATTATGAGATAATCATGTTAGTAATAATAATGAGATAATTACTACAACATAATTGAAGGTAAATAAATCATTATTAATATATTGATTTTTATTTACCATTGGAGACAAAGTCATATGTCTTACCATGTCATCCAAGCAATTATGTCTATTAGGTGGCTTGGATACACCTAATAGTTTTGTCATTAGCTAATGCATTTTATGCTTTGGTATAACCTTCACATTTATGTGTTTGCCATTGAAAGAAAGCATTGAATGCTTAATGACAAAGTCATTGTCTTTAGCTTAATATTTCTTATGCTTTGGTATGACATTCACATTTTTGTGTTGGCCATTGCAAGAAAGCATTAGACGCTTAATGACAAGGTTAGTTGGCTTGTGTAAGAGAATATAATCTCTATCATTTCTCTCACTTCCTAAGGTTAACACTTTGCATTCATTCACACAATTATTGTGAGAAAATAGAGAGAGTTCTAGCATTCACAAGTATTGTGAAATTCCTAAAGCCAAACACCATTGTGACATCTTAAATCTCTAAATAGTTTAGAGGTTTAATCTTTGTGAGTGAAGCCCACACTTCGGTTTGTTGATTTCGAGTCATAGTTCGGAAGATCGAGTGGTTGATCTAAGTGTTGGACACCAAATGATTGATCTTAGCTACTACAACAAAGGGAGAAGACAAAGAAAATTTTGAAGATCCATACTGGACCCGGTGCCACCACAAGAAACTTCCGCCGCGCTAAGGAAAGTCATTTCCTACAATTGCCATCAAGAGCTTAAGGTTGAAAAGTTTTCTTAACCCTTTCTCTTTTTAAGTTTAAGTTTTAATAATTTATATTAGATATAAATTATTAATATGCATGTTGTGATGAGTAGGCACAATTATATTCATGAGATGAATGGTTTTTAATGTTCATGTGATGAATGTTTACTTTTATTCATGTGATGAATGTATTGCGTTGATCGTTAATTTTTCCGGCTCTTATTTTTAGTATTGGAAATGTAAGACCATAAGGTCATATTCTTTCAAGTGTTGTAAGTTCATTTCTTTTGTAATAAGTCCATTTTGTAACTCAATTTGTAACTTGGAGGAGCCGATGTCTCAAAGGACTCATTACGAACCTATTCCGCGAAGAACTCAACAACATACCATGGAGCAAGATTTGAAGACCAATGGATGCATTGGATTTATTGTACTAATTAGATTAGTATTTTTTTAAAAAAATAAGAGCCCGGTTAACATAATTTAAGTATGTATGTGAAACTTCATTCCGTTACGATTCCGTAGAAAAAAACGGGGACCAAAACGAAGTCTGGAAGCTCCGGAACGGAGTAAATGAAGTTCTAGTGTTCGAACACCAGACCGATAGCGTTCGAACGCAACTCAAACGTTTGGCTACTACCTGGAAACATTCGAACGCCCAAAGAACGCTACACTAACGTTTTCAGCCCAGACATGGGCATAAATATGTGCTTTAAATTATTTATTAACATGTTATATAGCTTAGGGTGCCTACTCTTGCATTTTCACATGCCATAACATGTAGACATACATGATATTCAAGTCATAAAATATTATTTTATGTAAATTTAAAAGTTAAATTAGAATATAAGATGCATGTTAACGAATTAATAAGATTAATTAGTTTAAAGGTTTAAAAATTACGAATTCAAGTTTAAGAACAAATGGACATTATGAGTACATTATTTTCCTTGGTATATCGGATGGAAACCCGGATATAAATTCCATAGCCGCTTCCGAATGGACGGTAATTTGGTTTGCACTCGGGATATAATTCCACGTACCTTTGGAGTAAATAACGTATTTTTAATCTATTAAATGATTTGATGTCATATAGTCCATTAGTTGAATTCTAAAATTTTAAAACCTATAAGTGAACTAATTTTTTAAAAGTTAAAATTGATTAGATCACTTGAGAAAATTTGATTAAATTAGTTTAATTAAGTTAATTGGTTAGTAGAGACTAATCGTGATTAGTGAATAAAATTTTAAAAGTTAAAATTGGTTAGATCACTATATCATCAACTAGTATTAATTAAAGTTATGACTTTAGCCGAGCATAATCTAAGATTTATAAAATACTAGTGAGATAGAAACCTTATTTTTTTTAATAGTGAGTGGGAGAGGGGTATACCACAATATATCCCGCAATCTCCATTATTATCCAGAAACGTGAGATTCAATAGGCGCCTCGAGACGGCTTTGCTTTCGTCCCCCTACGGATGGTGTCTTTTTTAGGTTAATATCAGGTTTGGATTCCGAAAGGATAGAGACTCTAGATGTATCTGGTGATTTGACATACCCTACAGCGGCACTTCACTAGTTAAGTCCAAGGGTTCCGAAATAATGGGTCACACTCACAAAGGAATAATTAAGTTGTTAATCAAAGCTTCCTTGATCAAAATAACAGTAGTTGATTAATATAGGAATAATAGTTATTTCAGATATATTAATCAATTGAGAATGTCTCAATCTATCATGCGAATACTTGACCTACCCTACGGCGACACTTATTTGTGGGATGATAGATAACCGTGGCATAGTAATTCTTTTAGGCTTCTAATTTATTATACATTGATCATGCATCATGTTTAATTTTATGCCTAAATGTTTGACAATTTTAATATGCGACGAATGAATATTGAATGCGCGTTTATTATTTTTTCAGCCATGGCATCTGCAATAATCTCCATTATTAAACAACAAGAAAAATTAACCGGGGATAATTATGTTAAATGGAAAAGTGACATGAATGTTATCTTGGTCTGTGAAGACCTTAAATTTATCCTAATGGAGGAATGTCCTCCTGAGCCAGCATCTAATGCTGGCAGAGCTGCATGTAATGCCTATAATAATTGGATTAAAGCTGATGAGAAAGCCCATAGCTATTTGATAGCATCCATGTCTGAGGTTCTTGCTGCACAGCATGAGCCTATGGCGACAACATCAATGATTATGCAGTCATTACAGAACATGTTTGGGCAACCTTCAGACCGACAACAACATAAGGCAATTGCCTCTGTATTGACCGCTAGAATAAAGGAAGGCACATCAGTCCGAGACCATGTGTTAAGGATGATGACTCATCTTAATATGGCTGAAACCCATGGCGCACGTATTAATGTGCGAAGCCAGGTGACAATGATCATAGAAACCCTTCCGAAAAGTTTCCTGCAGTTTAAGAGCAACTGTTCTATGAACAAGTTGACTTTCACATTGACTGAACTGATGAATGAGCTCACCAATTACGAGTCCGTTATGAACGGTCCTCGTAGGCCCAATACTGAGGCAAATGTTGGAGAATCTTCTAAATCTGCAAAGAAGAAGAAGAAGAAAGGCAATTAGAAGGCAAAGGCAAAACCAATGAAAAAAAAGAACAATAAAAGCTCCAAAGGAACCAATGCCAAAGGAAAATGTTTCCATTGTGAACAACAAGGGCATTGGAAAAGGAATTGTCCAAAATACCTTGCAGAGATTAAAGAGAAGAAGAATACAGGTAAATATGATTTACTTGTCATTGAGTTTCTTTTGGTGGAGGATGATAAATCCATATGGATTGTTGATTTTGATGCCACTAACCATGTTTGTTGTTCTTTGCAGCTACTTGACTCATGGAGGGACCTTACTGAAGGTAGCTTTACCATGAGAGTTGGGACAGTGGATGTTGTTTAAGCAAGAGCAGTGGGAGTTTCAAATTTGAATTTTAATAAAAGTTATTTATGTTTGAATGGTGTGCTATATATTCCTGGTTTTCGCAGGAATTTGATTTCTGTAACAAAACTTATGGAATGTGGTTTTTCTGTTTCGTTTAATAATAAGTCAGTTATTATTAGTAGAAATGGATTAAATATATGCACGAGAAACTCCAAAAATAATCTATATGTATTAAGGCCGTTAATGCATGAATCACTGTTTAATACTGAAATGTAGGGGTGAGCAAAACAGGTTTCGGTTCCGGTTCCGCATGGAACCGGAACCTACCCGGAAAAAATCGGTTCCTAACTAAGTGGAACCGGAACCTACCCAATTAAATAGGGTACACTATTATTCGGTTCCAATCCGGTTCCGGTCCGGTTCCGAATTACCCTATTTTTCCCCTTCACTGTTATATGAGAATAAATTGAATAATTAATTAATTATAGGGAAGCCTGTAGATAGTATTTCAATTGTTCAACATTTCAAAAGTATCAAGAAGGCTAAAACTGATTTGACAAACCAACACTGAAAAACTTGAATAAATTTCATTATTTCAAGCAGCTTTTGCTTAAAATAATGATACACTGGAAAAAAAGTTTACCATATCAAGAAGTTTTAGCACAAAAAAAGCATGAGAATTCAGCAACACAACACTAACTCTAATATCTTGTGACTTGTGTCATACATTCAAATTACTCCCACTACAAGGGCCTAAACAGAAACACAGAATAGTAGGCCAACACAACACAAATACAATAGGCTGTTGAAACTTGAAAGAAGTAAACAGAAACTTAAACAAGCAATGAAGGCACCCCATCTGCCATGTGAACAGCAGAACACAGAATAGTAGGCCAGCCGAACAGCAACAGAAAACAACAGCAAAAAGCCAAAAACATCTTCCATGAGATGAAACTGCAGACAGTAGAAACATCAAAATATTAAAATAAATCAGAAAAAATGCCAAACAACAAAAACAAAAATACAGAAATGAGAAATTACAACAATAAATAAATGACTCACTCATAAAATTTCATCATCCATATCAGCAATATCATTCAATTCACTATCAACAATATCATTATCATCTACAATCGTCAGCCCACTCGCTTCTGTTATAAATATTAAATACTAGCTCAGTTAGTGTATGAATATAATTAAAAGTACATAAACATAAAACATAATGTCTTACCTGCATCATATTTTTCTGCATCTTCCATTAGTTCCTCAATATTTATTGGTGTTGGCGCACTCCTTAACCAATCTTGAGTACATATCAATGATTGAACAACTTTTGGAGTTAAACAACTTTGAAATGGATCAAGAACACGACCAGATGTACTGAAAGCTGACTCCGAAGCCACAGTGGAAATGGGAATCGCCAACACATCTCTTGCTATTTGAGAAAGAATCTTGTACTTGAATCTATTACTCTTCCACCAACCTAAGATATCAAGATCTTTCCCACCATCTTCATAAGCTTCTTCAAAGTATTTTTCTAACTCAGATTTAGGCTCCACATCTTGTTCATCTCTTATAAACCTCATCAATTCATCTTGAATATCTATGTCATCGTTATTACCATCATCACAACCAGACTCTTCCATCATACTTGAGGTTTGAGATAAACGACTTGTACTTGCTTCATAACTTCTGTTGTTACTACCTTTATTATAAAACTCAAACAAACGTTGCAAAACACTCTTCAAGTTTTCATATTTTTCCGCAACTTTTGTATTATCATTACCAAAAACTCTCTTATAAAAAAACTTAGCCACATACATCTTATTTCTAGGATCCAACACAGCAGCTATTAAAACCATAGATTTTGTCTTATCAACATTTTCATAGTACTTATCAAACTTTTCTTTCATTTTACGACACATACTTTTAACATAAGGATCCGATTCATTTGCCCATTCATTCATGCAAGTAAGGATGGCAACAATATCATGAACATAAGCATCAGATGTGACATACAAAGATCCTGATAATTTTTTAGTGACAACATAGAATTTTTAAAAAATCTTTCCAAAACCTTGGCATTTTGCCAATCTTCCCAAGTGGGAACACCATCATCACTCTCAAGTTTCGTCCTATAGGCAACATCTTCATCATCCATCCTATCAAATGCTTTTTGAAATACAAGAGCTGCCTCTAGCATTAAGTAAATGGAGTTCCACCTAGTTGAAACATCAAGACAAACTTTACAACTACTAGATATTCTTTCTCTCTCAACACACACTTTAAATTGATGTGCTCTAGCCGGAGAACTCCGCACATATCTAACTGCACTACGAATTCGACTAATATATTGTTTAATTTCAACAAGGCCATCCTTAACAATCAAGTTCAAAATATGAGCAGCACATCTCATATGGAGAAAGTCTTCACTCATAACTAAGTTTGGAAGTCTACCCTTCAAATACGTAATTGCGACATCATTAGAACTAGCATTGTCTATTGTAACCGTAGAGATTTTGTCATCAATACCCCATTCTTGAATACATGCTTCTACCATTTTCCCTATATTTTTCCCTTTATGACTAGGTATTTCAACAAAACTCAAAATTCTTTTGTGCAACTTCCAATCATTATCAATAAAATGAGATGTGAGACACAAATAACTTAGAGTTTGTACAGAAGTCCAAATATCTGTCGTCAAAGCTATTCTTGTATTTAAGGATTTTAAGCATTCTCGCAAGCTAGTCTTCTCACTAACATACACTTTCATGCAATCTCTAGCAATAGTAAAGAGAGAAACAAATTTAAACCGAGGTTGTAAAGCATGCACAAACTCTCTAAAACCATCACGCTCTACTATAATAAAAGGCAACTCATCTTTTATAATGCACCTAGCAAGCATAATCCTACAGTACTCCTGATCAAATTTCCATGTTGTAAGAGTATTAGGTTCATTGTTACCACACGTCTTGCTTGAAAGTTGTTTTTGCTTCTTATCCATATTATGAGGATAACTAGTGCATTTTTTAAGATGTTTTTTCATTGAAGAGGTACCTGATGTCACTTTGTATGATAAAATTTTTTCGCAATAATTGCATTTTATCTTTTCACATGTCCCAGTTTCTGGATTAGGCAAACGCTCAAATGATCCCACATATTGAACGCATTTCTGCGAACTCGAGATAACTTTGAAGTAACGTGACTGCCATCATTAATATCCATTTTTTATAACTGCGAAAAAAAGCAGGAATATCATTTTTATAGCTGCTCCCTACAATGCAGTGAGTAATCGGCGATATGAAGATAATGAAATACACGGTTTATTACAGAATATCATGTTGTTGCATACAATAGACAATGAAATACATGGTTTATTACAGAAGATTAATTTATTTGAATTATTAATAAGGGAAAGCATTAACATCCAAGGCAGGTTATGTGATTTTCCACACTATGTAACATCATTTTGTGTGTGTGCATATACAGTGATGGAGGTTACCATTTGTTTGGGGAAAATCAAGCACCTAATACGTGGATAAACATATTCCAAATGAGATATAGATCTCAAATCGAGCCTGATAACATAACATGTTATTAGTATCTAGTACAAAACCTATCATCAGACTTTGAAGGTAGAACCTACCATCGAACACCGATTTTATTTTACACCCAACTAAAGTCTTTTATTCCATGGAGTTAAGAAGATAATCATAAATTTAAATTAAGAAAATAACTCTCAAATCACAAAAGCACTTAAAACTGCTGTCTGCTGCAAAAATCACATAATTCAATTCAAAAGCATTCTTCCACCTAACCAACTTTTAGCAAAACAACTCTCAAACTCAAAAACAAACAACCATTTTAAACTAACGAAAGAAAGTCAAATCACTAGTTAAAAAAGTCAACAAAATTAATCAAGAAATGGTAGGCAGACTTTGAATTTCAGAATTTCAAAGAGGGAATTTTACTCATCAAACCCATCCAAGTTCAGATTTTTTCATATAAATTACACTCAAAGTCAAAATACCAAAAGTATACCTTAGTCTTAGTGTGGCCGCGCGCGAAGCAAGGAGCGTCTGAGACTCTGAGCGAAAAGCATTATTGACTATTGAGATTCAAATTCGAAGAAATGACTCAAATGAGAACTGAGGACTGAGGACAAATTCAACCTAAAAATGTGTGATATTGTGATGGCCAGTGGCTGCGGTGATGCAATTGCAAGCAAATGGGTCTTTTAGCCTTTTAGGGTTTCAGCGTGAGACCAGCGTGAGTTCTTTAGTTAATATCATTTGAAAAAAAAAAACGAAGTCGTTTTTATATAATCAAGTATCAAATTTGAGTCAACAATCGGGTATCAATACGGGTATCAAATTCGGTTCTAAATTCGGTTCCGATTCTATGGTCCGGTTCCGGTTCCGGTTGTTCTGAAACCGGAACCGGACCAGTTAAAAATCGGTTCCATGTATTTGGAACTGGAACCGGACCGGTTACAACCGGTTTCGGTTCCAAACCCGGATTTCCGGCCCGATTCCAAATGGTTCCGGGTCTACCCGGAACCGGTGCTCACCCCTACTGAAATTTTTAAGATTGAAAGATCTAAAACTAAATGGCAAAAGATTTCTCATGATGATACCTATTTATGGCACCTTAGACTTGGCCACATTAACCTTGACCGGATAGATAGACTAATTAAGAACGGAGTTTTAAATCAGTTAAAACTTGGTACTTTACTTGTCTGCGAATCATGTCTAGAAGGCAAAATGATCAATAGACCTTTTACTGGAAAATGGATAAGAGCCAAAGAAACTCTTGAGCTAATACATTTGGATGTTTGCGGACTGATGAATGTAAAAGCCCGATGTGGTTTTGAATACTTCGTCACTTTCATTGACGATTATTCCAGATATGGGTATGTTTACCTAATACAGCACAAGTCAGATACATTTGAAAAGTTCAAAGAGTATCGTGCTAAGGTTGAGAACCAGTTAGGTAAAATCATCAAAATTCTACGATCAGATCGTGGAGGAGAATACCTTGATAGAGATTTCGAGGAATTCTTAGTTGAGCATGGAATTGTTTCACAACTCACAGCACCTGGAACACCACAATAAAATAGTGTTGTAGAAAGGAGAAATCGAACCCTACTAGACATGATAAGATCAATGTTTAGTTATAGCACTCTACCTAGTTCATTCCGGGGGTATGCATTGCAAACTGCAATGTATATCCTGAATGTAGTTCCTTCTAAGTCTGTTTCTAAGACTCCATTAGAGTAGTGGAATGGTCGTAAAGCTAGTTTGCGACATTTTCGCATATAGGGGTGTCCGGAACATGTGCTAAAGAACTAGACTACTAAGTTGGAACCACGTTCACAGGTGTGCCTATTTGTAGGCTATCCTAAGGAAACTAGGGGTGGATTCTTTTATAGTCCAGAAGATAATAAAATATTTGTGTCGACAAATGCTACATTTCTTGAGGAGGACTATATGAGAGAGTTCAAACCTCGAAGTAAAGTGTTACTTGAGGAGTTACTTGTTGGTACGACCAGTGCACCATTGTCAAATGTTGACAAAGACATAACACCTTCTACATCCGAAAGTCAGATGTAAGTTTATCAGGATACCATACCACCTAGACGTAGTGGGAAGGTTGTAAGACAACCTGAACGCTATCTAGGAAATGGTGAGGTGCAAGTTGTTGCATCTTGTGATGGTATAGATGATCCATTGACCTATCATAATGCAATAGAAGATACTGATAAAGAGGAATGACTCAAAGCCATGAACCTCGAGATGAAGTCTATTTACTCTAACTCAGTCTGGGAACTTGTAGACCAACCTAATGGAGTAAAACCCATAGGTTGCAAGTGGATCTACAAGAGAAAAAGAGGAATAGATGGGAAAGTACAGACTTTCAAGACTAGGCTAGTGGCAAAGGGTTATACCCAAAAGAGAGAGTTGACTATGAAGAAACTTTCTCGCCAGTAGCCATGCTTAAATCCATCAGGATTCTTCTTTCCATTGCCGCATATTATGACTATGAGATTTGGCAAATGGATGTCAAGACTGCATTCTTGAATGGTAATCTTGATGAGAGTATCTATATGGTACAACCAGAGGGGTTCATTACCCAAGGTCAAGAGCAAAAAGTTTGCAAGTTGCAAAGGTCCATTTATGGACTTAAGCAAGCATCTAGATCTTGGAACATAAGGTTTGATACTACGATTAAGTCTTATAACTTTGAGCAGAACATCGATGAGCCTTGTGTCTACAAGCGCATCATTGATGGGAATGTGGTTTTCCTTGTGTTATACGTTGATGATATTTTACTTATTGGGAATGATGTAAAGATATTATCGGACGTGAAAATATGGCTAGCTAACCAATTCCAAATGAAATATTTGGGAGAGGCAAGTTATGTACTTGGGATCCAGATCATTTGGGATCGCAAGAAACGACTGTTAGCAATGTCTCAAGCAACCTATATCGACAAGATTCTTGTACGATTTGGTATGCAGAATTCCAAGAAAGGTAATTTACCTTTCAGGCATGGAATTAATTTGTCTAAGGAACAGTCTCCTAAGACACCTCAAGCAGTTGAGGAGATGAGACATATACCATATGCTTCAACAGTTGGAAGTCTTATGTATGCTATGTTATGCACGAGACCGGACATCTGTTTTACAGTGGGAGTAGTCAGTAGGTTTCAATCCAACCCAAGATTAGATCATTGGGTAGCGGTGAAACATATTCTCAAGTATCTTCGGAGAACGGGAAATTATATGCTTGTATATACAAGTCAGGATATGATTCTGAGAGGATATACTGACTCTGATTTTCAGACGGATGTCGATTCTAGGAAATCAACATCTGGATTAGTGTTCACCATAGGTGGTGGGGCTATAGTATGGAGGAGCATTAAGCAATCTTGTATTGCTGACTCCATCATGGAGGCTGAATATGTAGCAGCTTGTGAAGCAGCTAAGGAAGCAGTCTGGCTCCGTAAGTTCTTGGCAGATCTGGAAGTTGTTCCAGATATGGATAAACCACTCACACTTTATTGCGATAATAGTGGTGCGGTGGCGAACTCCAAAGAACCAAGAAGCCACAAGAGGGGTAAGCATATTGAGAGGAAATATCACCTCATCAGGGAGATAGTGCAGAGAGAAGATGTCGCTGTCACACAGATTCCATCCGCAGACAACCTGGTTGATCTGTTTACAAAGGCCTTATCGGCTAAAGTATTTGAAGGTCACCTAAATGGTTTAAGATTACATGACATGTCCCATTTGCTCTAGTCCAAGTGGGAGATTGTTGGGATTTATGTCCTAGAGCTTCGTGTATTGTAAACAAATTTTTTTTTTGTAATAATAATAAATGCATTATTCATTTTATCAAAGTTGTTTGATTTATATCGCATATTGTCCAATTTTCTTGTTTACCTTGATTACTCTTGTACCTTTAAACTTAGTGTATGTTTGTTGCACAAGAGGATTTAAGTCTGAAGTTAGTAATCTATATATTCCATAGAGAGCAAACAAAGAGGGTACTTTGTTTCTGGTATATCTATAACTGCGGTCCATTTTATACTTGTATGACGACCTTGATCCAGGATCGTTCATGTAGTGACATAGGAATGGAGGCACCTTGTATGATAAGATCATATAGGACTGGACTCAGAAAAATACGAATTTCTTTTAATATCCGTTAACCAAAGAAATTCATTTTATCTAATAGATGGTCATATATTGATTCGATCTTAATCCTGAGTGTATTACGAACTCTTGTATGACAGGATATGTCCTTTGATTTACTATAGTGAAGTTGGTGTTGCATTCCCGGCCAATAACTACGTATTTTGGGGATATGGTTTGGTATGTAGCTGGGAAAGTTTTACATAGATATGAAATCCACTCCTTCTTACGAGAAGCAGATGAATATATCTTTTAAGAGTTGATTCGGGACTTGAACAATTTGAGCGCTCAACTTTTCTATTACGAATAGAAAGTATTTTATATTCATAATTGTTATGAATTAATTGTTCATTATAAAATCAATGGTGCTTAAGAGACAAAATATTTAGAGGGGTTTAACGGACTTATGACCCGGCTCTATTTATGAGATATTCGTGAAGGGCTATATCCATATGTAATGACTATATCGATGGACACCGAAAATGTTCGGTTTATTTAATCCATCTACGGTAACGGGAGTTCAACTTCGAGTTTTTAGTGGAATAACACGGAGTTAATAATTCTTAATATTTGATTAAAGAGTTTAATTAATATTTCAGAATTATTGGAGCTCGGAACCGTAGGTCCATTTGGTCCTCGTGCTAGCTCGATTAACTGTAGCAAACCTAATATAATTAGATTGTCTAATTATGCTCACATTATATTAATTTATATATTATTAATGAGATTAATAATATTTATTGTCACAAATGAAAACTATGTTAAATGAGTTTAACTTAATGTTTTCTAGAATTCTTTGATTATGAGATAATAAAGTTTTGATTATGAGATAATCAAGTTAGTAATAATTATGAGATAATTACTACAACATAATTGAAGGTAAATAAATCATTATTAATATATTGATTTTTATTTACCATTGGAGACAAAGTCATATGGCTTACCATGTCATCCAAGCAATTATGTCTATTAGGTGGCTTGGATACACCTAATAATTTTGTCATTAGCTAATGAATTTTATGCTTTGGTATGGCCTCCACATTTATGTGTTTTCCATTGAAAGAAAGCATTGAATGCTTAATGACAAAGCCATTGTCTTTAGCTTAACATTTTTTATGCTTTGGTATGGCATTCACATTTTTGTGTTAGCCATTGCAAGAAAGCATTAGATGCTTAATGACAAGGTTAGTTGGCTTGTGTAAGAGAATATAATCTCTATCATTTCTCTCACTTCCTAAGGTTAACACTTTGCATTCATTCACACAATTGTTGTGAGAAAATATTTGAGAGAAAATAGAGAGAGTTCTAGCATTCACAATTATTGTGAAATTCATAAAGCCAAACACAATTGTGACATCTTAAATCTCTAAATAGTTTAGAGGTTTAATCTTTGTGAGTGAAGCCCACACTTCGGTTTGTTGGTTTCGAGTCATAGTTCGGAAGATCGAGTGGTTGATCTAAGTGTTGGACACCAAAGGATTGATCTTAGCTACTACAACAAAGAGAGAAGGCAAAGAAAATTTTGAAGATCCATACTGGACCCAGTGCCACCACAAGCAACTTCCGCCGCGCTAAGGAAAGTCGTTTTCTACAGATTTTATGATATAAATTCTGTCTATCACAAAATTAATGACGGGTTTATGATAAAATTATATATATCATAAATTTTTAAAAAATTATAAGAAGTACATCATACTTGAGTCTCGAACTCGTGACTTGGACCATAAATACATTTCTCTTAAAGAGTTTCCATTGGGCCAAAAATATTATTTAATTTATTTTTTCCTTAATATTGGTTATAAAAAATATATTTGGCTTTTAAATTTTTCAAGTTTAAGAGCCAAAAAATTGAAACCTTAAAATTGAAACCCTCTCAAAAGTGAAACACATTTCTCTGGTTGCTTTAGATATACACATAGCTTCTTCACTCCTCGGTTCTTGTAGGTCACGACTCGCCTCCTCTTCACTCTTTTCATATCATCAGCGTGTAAGAATTTTGTATAGCAAATAGAGGGAGTAATCCCACATGAGAAAATGAAATGGTAAACTAAAGGTTTATAAGTGTACAATATACATTTATATAAAATTGGGAAAATAAGTCTTGGGCTTGGATGTGTGTGGTTAGGTGTTGGCTTGACATTAGGATTAATTAATTTAATTAATTAATCAAAAGAAGAGCCTTGGGCCTTGGAGCTCTTGCGCTCCTGTGATTCATTAAGTGTCTGCTTGAAAATATTTTTATTTGTGATTTTATTTTTTCATTTTAAATCAGAATGACACAATTCTTCTGTTAAAATTGAAAGAAGCAATAAATAGCAAAGTAGAATCCATTCCACAAAATCATAAATGGGAGTTAATAGACTTACCATCAGGTTGCAAATCGATTAGTTACAAATGGATTTTCAAAAAGAAATTGAAGCCTGATGGTACAATTGATAAATATAAAGCTCGCCTAGTAGCTAAAGGATACCGTAAAAAATGTTGAGGAATTTGGTGTCATTGAACGAAAATAACATGCATCAAACAAATCCAGAACACAACAATAAAATTAAACCTACATTATCATGCCAATGTAACATAAACCTTAAATCTTATAGAATATGAAAGACTTGGAAATGTGAAAACTTGATCAATCTGAAACAGAAAAAATGAAAATTCAAGTCGAGATCTCTCTGTCCCTAAGAACTTATTAGCCTCCGTCTCGGTGCTCTACGGATGCAATGTGACTAACGTCCTCCCAGGATTACTTGGATTCCTCTTGTTCAAGGGGCACTCCTTAATAAGATCCTGAAATTAGACAATGGTGGAATCTCTCTCTTGACTCCAAAACGAAATTGATGTGACTCAAGACTTATGAATTTCTGGATTCATGAAAAAATAAAGAAGGCTCATTTAAATAGACATGGAAATGTGCATTTGATGGCACTTTTTGGTGTGGGGTGTAACCCTCCCAAGGGTTATACCCCTCCCTTAAACCCTTTGGAGCCTAAAGATATGTTCCATCAATTTAGAGGCATGTCCCTACATGTTAGTGTCTCTCCCATAGAGCACTACTCAAAGGACATGACCATTCTCCATCCATACACTATATTTAGAGAATTTACAATAATCCCCCACAATTTTCTAAATATTCATGCAGACATTTGAGTGAGTTTCCATGAACTAAAGCTGCATCGAAATATGTAGCTTTCGCCTTGAATCTTTCATAGTGAATGACAATCGGATTTACTTGGCAAACCAGTGACCCATAGTCTTGAATTGTTTTGCCGTTGGTATAAACCAATAAAATTTCCAACATACATCTTTACTTCAACCATTTCTCGTTCTATGGTTGTGTTCTTTTCGGCCATGAACATCGGTCCTGGATTCATCAAGCACTTTAGGGAAATCAACCTGTAAAATCCCATGGAAGCTGCCTCACTCCTTACTTGAAATAAGTGATCTACTATGAAGAGATAATCTGCCTTTACCCCCATTAGGACTCTTCTCCTAATATAGTGATCATTACAAGCCTCATCTTATCCTAACCTTGACAGACAGCACTATGCGTCATTATCGGAATGTGAAAGAGTACAAAACTCTTTAGTGTTTGTTTTGAATTGCACAAAGTTTCTGTTGTCCTTTTTGAACCTAGATCTTGGGATCTCCAGTCATCTAGGTTGGGTTTCCACAGTGACAATTCTCAATTTATAGGCTTCAAGCCCATTCCCCTCGATGACTTCTCAATTTTCTCTCTAAGTAAACCTTTAGTAAGTGGATCCACTAGGTTTTCCTTCGAATTGACATAATGGATCGATATTATTCCACTTGAGAGCAGTTGACGTATGGTATTATGTCTCCGACGTATGTGTCGAGACTTACCATTATATATTATATTTTGGGCTCTCCCAATAGCTGATTGACTATCACATTGTATATTTATCGCTGGTACCGGTTTGGGCCAACTAGGAATATCTCCAGGAAATTTCGAAGTCATTCTGCTTCTTCCGCTGTTTTGTCTAATGCTATGAACTCTGATTCCATAGTAGACCTGACAATACATGTTTGCCTCGAGGATTTCCATGACAAGGCTGCACTACCAAGTGTGAAAATAAATCCACTCATGGATTTGGAATCCACTGTATCAGATATCCAGTTAGCATCACTGTATCCCTCATAACAACAGGATATCTCGTATAATGTAGACCATATTTTGAAGTTTCTCTCAGATACCTCAAAACCCTTACTATGGCTTTCCAATGGTTATGTCCTGGATTGCTAGTATTTCTGGTAAGCCTGTTCACAACTTGAGCGATATCAGGTCGTGTGCAATTCGTGAGATACATCAGACTTCCGATGATCTTCGAATACTTTAATTGCGATACGCTTGAGCAAGTATTCTTTGATAGATGAAGAGTTAGGTCTACAGAAGTTCTAGCCACATTTAGATCTCATTTGTTATATTTCTCAAGTATCTTCTCAACATAATGAGTATGAGATAATATATATCATTCTGATGTTCTAGAAATCTTAATTCATAGGATCACATCAGCTACTCCTAAATCTTTCATATCAAATTTACCGGATAACACTTTCTTGGTGGACTGAATCATTTCATGATTACTACAAATTATCAGCATATCATCTACGTAGAGACACACAATGACATATCATTTTTGAGTTGATTTGGTTTTAAACCAACTTGACAACACCTATTTGTCAAATTTCTCATGCCATTTTTTAGATGCTTGTTTTAATCCGTACAAGGATTTTACAAGTTTGCACACCTTCTGTTCTTGTCCAGGAACATTAAACCATTCTGGTTGTTCCATGTAAATCTCTTCATCCAATTCACCATTCAAGAATGTCATCTTTACATCTATTCGATGTATTTCAAGACCAAATATAGCTGCTATGGCTATGAGCATTCTTATTGATGTGATACAAGTCACTGGTGAATAGGTGTCAAAGTAATCAATGCCTTCTTTTTTTCTATAACCTTTTATGACAAGCCTTGTCTTGTACTTATCTATTGATCCATCCGGTTTCATCTTCTATTTGAATATCCATTTGTAGCCCATTGGATTACAACCTGAAGGAAGATCAACCAACTCCCAAGTATGATTCTGTAGGATGGAATCAATATCACTGTTGATAGCCTCTTTCCACAAAGGTGCCTCTGTCGAAGACATTGCTTCCTTATAGCATTGAGGCTCATTTTCTAACAAGTATGTCAGAAAATCGGGTCCAAATGACTTAGACGTTCTAGCTCTTTTGCTACATCTAAGTTCATTTGCCTCAATATTTCCATGTTGATCTGACTCTTGGTCAACCTGATCACTGTCCTTGACAATAGTTCTTTTGAGAGACTCTCTTCTTTGTCTTTCCTTACAAGGAAATGTCTCTTCAAAAAATACCGTATTCATTGACTCAATTATCATATTTGGATTGATGTCAGGAATCTCAGAATTGTGTACCAAGAATCGATATGCACTACTGTTGCGAGCATATCCAATGAATATACAATCAACAGTTTTAGGTTTTATTAAAACCTTCTTAGGTTTAGGAACCATTACTTTAGCAAGATACCCCCACACTTTCAGATATTTGTAGGAATGTACATAACCTTTCCATAAATCATATGGTGTCTTGTCTAATCTTCCGTGAGGTAGCTTGTTCAGAACGTAATTGGCGGAAAGCAAGGCTCCCCTCCACAAGTTCTGGGGTAAATCAGAGCTTGTCAACATGGCGTTCATCATTTCCATCAACGTTCGATTTTTGCGCTTAGCAATCCCATTTTGTTGAGGCGAATAAGGAGCAGTAGTTTCGTGAATAATTCCATGATTGGAATAATATTCACCAAATGGTGACACATATTCACCACTTCTATCACTCCTGATTCTTTTGATTTTCTTGCCAAGTTGATTTTCAACTTCATTCTTATAGTGTATAAAGCTCTCAATAGCTTCATCATTGCTCCTCAGCAAATACACATAACAGAATCTTGTGCTATCATCGATAAAAGTGACAGTATTTTTTACCGCCTCTTATTTGCACAATATTCATATCACACACATAAGTGTGTACAAGTTCCACACATGCCTTATACTTATGTTGGCTATCAATTGTAAATTTAGGTATAAGGTCCATGTTAATTAATTTACGCATCGTATCATAATTAACATATCATAACCTCTCATGCCATACATTTTGTGACTCAATAATATAAGCGGAAGTAGTAGTTTTATTATTAGCACTGTGTAGCTTGACTGTCATTACATTGAATTTGAAAAAGCCCTCAGTGAGGTATCATTTTCCTACATAGACATCATTTTTGGTCAATACAAACTTGTCAGAAACAAATACAAGCTTAAAGTCATTCTTGCTAAAGAGAGAGCCCGAGAACAAGTTCTTCCGAATATCTGGAACATGTAAAACATTATTCAATGTAAGCTCATTTCAGGATGTCATCTTCAGAACCACTGTGAGGAGTTTCCCATAGTCAGATGATCGCCACCATCGACCTTCTGATACGAGGAAAACATCTTGCTATCAGCACAGATATGACGAGTAGCCCCAGTGTCTACCCATCATTCTCTCGGATTCCCAACCAAGTTGGCTTCAGTTACCACTGCCGAGAGGTTCATCTCTGAGATCTCATCAGTTAACTGCTCATTTTCAGCGACATGGGCCTCAATTTTCTTCTTCTTGCCCTTGTCCTGAGACTTATTGTTTCTGCAGTCTTTTGCCATATGTACGATTTTTCCACAGTTATAGCACTTCCCCTTGAACTTCTTGTTTTCTTGGGAAGAATCAGCTCCACTGTTCTTTCTATTTTTGCTACCCTTTCCATCATCGACGATGTTGGCCTTAGACTCCATAGTCTTGTAGCTGGCCTTTTCAGACTTTTTGTTGTCCTCTTTGATCCTTAATCGAACCCCAAGGTCTTCAAGACTCATCTGTTTCTTTTTGATTTTCAAATAGCTCCTGAAATCATTCCATGATAGAGGTAACTTTTCAATGATTGTAACAACTTGAAACGTCTCATAGAGTTTCATTCCTTCATCCATTATTTCATGAATGATCAATTGCAGTTCACCCAACTGAGACATTAGATCAATTGCAGTTCACCCAACTGAGACATTACTGTTCTTGTATCTACCATTTTATAGTCCAGGAACCCACCCACGATAAACTTCTTTTGCCCGGCATCCTCGGTCTTGTATTTCTTTTCGAGAGATTCCCATAGAACCTTCACATAAATCATGTCTTGGTACACATTGTACATGGTATTGTCAATTCCTCCCAAAAGGTAGTTATTGCATAAGAAGTCGCCTGACGACTGTGGACGCTGGTTTTCGACCGAGGTCCCCAATCAGAATTTGTAAGTTGGGCACTAGCAATCCTGCAAAAAACAAAGTAGAGTGGACGAGAGTAGGCTACCACCGGTGTGGTGGATACCGGGTACACTCCGACGCCCAAGTCAGTGGCAGGAAATAAGTTTGTAAAATGGGAAAGCAAGGTTGAATATTACCTCTACTTCCTTTGTTTGGCCGTGAGAGCCGTGTAATATATGAGGGGATTAAGGATTGAGAGCATGAAGTATTATGGTGAGAGAAATGAGACTTGAATGCCTTATTCCCGTATTCTTCTCATATTTATAGATAAAACATGATCTGAGGTTTGGTGGTAATGGTTTTGGAGTAAGTGAGGATTAGTGCTAGAGTTAGGTTAAGTGGAGTGGTGGGGATTGGTGCTAGAGTTAGGTTAAGTGGAGTGGCCATGCTTTATGATTTTAATTGTAATCAAATACATAATTCTTTGGGCTTTGGTTTCGGGCCTATGATGGGCTTAAGGTGAAAGACAGTTTTACCCTTAGACCAAATTTGGCTCTTACAGTTTGTCCCTTACTCTCTAAGTCAAAGAAGTTTTGTCTTAGAGAGTATATACGTTTATGTCAAATGATACTAATCACAAAAGCATGTGACAAGAATGTATCACCTTCTGTTGGATTGTTTTATAAGAGCTTTGTGCAAAATGTGGCAACTTCTTCTATATGGCGTGTATCGTCTGGGCAGACGAAGTCTTTAGTCCTTCTGATTTGACTTGACTTATGGTAATTGGTTCTTGGTCGTCTGATCAGTTTGAAGATCCATGGATACATTTGACTCGACATAAGTAATGGGGAACATTCTCTGGTCAACTGAACCGAATGTAAGTTTAGGAGTCCCACTTGGCTCGGCAAGAGTCATGGGGAATGTCCCTTTGTCGATTGAACCAAATGCGGGTTCAGAAGTCCAATCTTGACTCGACTATAGTCATGAGGAATGTCCCTTTGTCGACTGAAACAAATGCAGGTTAAGGAGTCCAACTTGACTCGACATGAGTCCAGGGGAATGTCCCTTGTTGACTGAACCAAATGGTGGTTCAGGAGTTTACTTGACGCGACATGAGTCCAGGGAAATGTCTTTGTCGACTGAACCAAACGGTGGTTCAGGAGTTTTCTTGACTCGACATGAGTCCAGGGAAATGTCTTTGTCGACTGAACCAAACGGTGGTTCAGGAGTTTACTTGACTCGACATGAGTCCAGGGGAATGTCCTTTTGTCGACTGATCCAAACGGTGGTTCAGGAGTTTCCTTGACTCGACATGAGTCCAGGGTATGTCCTTTGTCGACTGAACCAAACGGTGGTTCAGGAGTTTACTTGACTCGACATGAGTCCAGGGGAATGTCCCTTGTCGACTGAACCAAACGGTGGTTCAGGAGTTTACTTGACTTGACATGAGTCCAGGGGAATGTCCCTTGTCGACTGAACCAAACGGTGGTTCAGGAGTTTACTTGACTCGACATGAGTCCAGGGGAATGTCCTTTGTCGACTGAACCAAACGGTGGTTCAGGAGTTTACTTGACTCGACATGAGTCCAGGGGAATGTCCTTTTGTCGACTGAACCAAATGGTGGTTCAGGAGTTTCTTGACTCGACATGAGTCCAGGGTATGTCCTTTGTCGACTGAACCAAACGGTGGTTCAGGAGTTTACTTGACTCGACATGAGTCCAGGGGAATGTCCCTTGTCGACTGAACCAAACGGTGGTTCAGGAGTTTACTTGACTCGACATGAGTCCAGGGGAATGTCCCTTGTCGACTGAACCAAACGGTGGTTCAAGAGTTTACTTGACTCGACATGAGTCCAGGGGAATGTCCCTTGTCGACTGAACCAAACGGTGGTTCAGGAGTTTACTTGACTCGACATGAGTCCAGGGGAATGTCCCTTTGTCGACTGAACCAAACGGTGGTTCAGGAGTTTTCTTGACTCGACATGAGTCCAGGGGAATGTCCTTTTGTCGACTGAACCAAACGGTGGTTCAGGAGTTTCCTTGACTCGACATGAGTCCAGGGTATGTCCTTTGTCGACTGAACCAAACGGTGGTTCAGGAGTTTACTTGACTCGACATGAGTCCAGGGGAATGTCCCTTGTCGACTGAACCAAACGGTGGTTCAGGAGTGGTTCATGAGTTTCCTTGACTCGACATGAGTCCAGGGGAATGTCCCTTGTCGACTGAACCAAACGGTGGTTCAGGAGTTTACTTGACTCGACATGAGTCCAGGGGAATGTCCCTTGTCGACTGAACCAAACGGTGGTTCAGGAGTTTACTTGACTCGACATGAGTCCAGGGGAATGTCCCTTTGTCGACTGAACCAAACGGTGGTTCAGGAGTTTTCTTGACTCGACATGAGTCCAGGGGAATGTCCTTTTGTCGACTGAACCAAACGGTGGTTCATGAGTTTCCTTGACTCGACATGAGTCCAGGGTATGTCCTTTGTCGACTGAACCAAATGGTGGTTCAGGAGTTTACTTGACTCGACATGAGTCCAGGGGAATGTCCCTTGTCGACTGAACCAAACGGTGGTTCAGGAGTTTACTTGACTCGACATGAGTCCAGGGGAATGTCCCTTGTCGACTGAACCAAACGGTGGTTCAGGAGTTTACTTGACTCGACATGAGTCCAGGGGAATGTCCTTTGTCGACTGAACCAAACGGTGGTTCAGGAGTTTACTTGACTCGACATGAGTCCAGGGGAATGTCCTTTTGTCGACTGAACCAAACGGTGGTTCAGGAGTTTCTTGACTCGACATGAGTCCAGGGTATGTCCATTGTCGACTGAACCAAACGGTGGTTCAGGAGTGGTTCATGAGTTTCCTTGACTCGACATGAGTCCAGGGTATGTCCTTTGTCGACTGAACCAAACGGTGGTTCAGGAGTTTACTTGACTCGACATGAGTCCAGGGGAATGTCCCTTGTCGACTGAACCAAACGGTGGTTCAGGAGTTTACTTGACTCGACATGAGTCCAGGGGAATGTCCCTTGTCGACTGAACCAAACGGTGGTTCAGGAGTTTACTTGACTCGACATGAGTCCAGGGGAATGTCCTTTGTCGACTGAACCAAACGGTGGTTCAGGAGTTTACTTGACTCGACATGAGTCCAGGGGAATGTCCTTTTGTCGACTGAACCAAACGGTGGTTCAGGAGTTTCTTGACTCGACATGAGTCCAGGGTATGTCCATTGTCGACTGAACCAAACGGTGGTTCAGGAGTTTACTTGACTCGACATGAGTCCAGGGGAATGTCCATTGTCGACTGAACCAAACGGTGGTTCAGGAGTTTACTTGACTCGACATGAGTCCAGGGGAATGTCCCTTGTCGACTGAACCAAACGGTGGTTCAGGAGTTTACTTGACTCGACATGAGTCCAGGGGAATGTCCCTTGTCGACTGAACCAAACGGTGGTTCAGGAGTTTACTTGACTCGACATGAGTCCAGGGGAATGTCCCTTTGTCGACTGAACCAAACGGTGGTTCAGGAGTTTTCATGACTCGACATGAGTCCAGGGGAATGTCCCTTGTCGACTGAACCAAACGGTGGTTCGGGAGTTTACTTGACTCGACATGAGTCCAGGGGAATGTCCCTTTGTCGACTGAACCAAACGGTGGTTCATGAGTTTTCTTGACTCGACATGAGTCCAGGGGAATGTCCCTTGTCGACTGAACCAAACGGTGGTTCAGGAGTTTACTTGACTCGACATGAGTCCAGGGGAATGTCCCTTTGTCGACTGAACCAAATGCAGGTTCAGGAGTTCACTTGTCTTTATACGAGTCAAGGGGAATGTCCCATTGTCGACTGAACCAAATGCAGGTTCAGGAGTTCACTTGTCTTGATACGAGTCAAGGGGAATGTCCCTTTGTCGACTGAACCTAATACAGGTTCAGGAGTTCACTTGTCTTGATACGAGTCAAGGGGAATATCCCATTGTCGACTGAACCAAAATGCAGGTTCAGGAGTTCACTTGTCTTGATACGAGTCAAGGGGAATGTCCCTTTGTCGACTGAACTTAATACAGGTTCAGGAGTTCACTTGACTAGATATGAGTTACATTCTATAGATCTTCCACGTGTCGTTTAACGGAGTAAAACCTAGCGCAAATAACGAGGAGTCTTATGGCGGGAAATAAACCGCCAAAAGAAGTAGTATAAGTGTGGCTTGTTGGGTTCATTTGTTTCATTTCACAAGATCAATCGATTTGGGAGAGAACTTCAAGGCTTCAAGGTACTTCTTTCACTCTCTTCGCGTTCTTCATTTGCTTTGAATATTCGTAGAGTAGCTTCAATCTGTTCTTAGCTAAATTAGGTTGTTTGATCTTTAGAATCATACGTTTTTTGGTGGATTTGTGTTTGGAGATAGGAGTAGGATTTGATCTTTAAGGAACCCAAATCCTAGAAATTATTTGTTTGTAGACTCGCTGAATAGAATATGTCGAGTGGAGACTCTTTAGAAAGTTTAGGAGAACAGATCGATACATTCGTAGGATCATCATCGAGTGAATCAACAGAAGAAAAATCATTAAGGGAATGGTCGCGTCAAGAGTTTTTTGAGGAAGGACCTGTAACCGTTATGTCGCATGAAGTTCCGTTGCAGGCAATTCCTATTAGATCATTGGCAGCAGTCGAGGAATTTAGTGGAGGGGTGAGCACAAGTGAGCCTACCAACATACTAACCAAGAACCCAGCTAGTCGAATGACGGCTAGTTTGCTGATGGAAATTAGGATTAAGTATAGATTTCCTAGATCAATGGAACTGAGGGTGCCCTTGCCGTCTGAAAGGATCGATTATAAAATTCCCGGATGGATTGGTTTTTATGTAGTACCGTTTTCTAATGGGCTTAGATTCCCTATTCCGAGGTTAGCTTGGGAAATTTTGGATCATTATGGGATTGCTCCTTCACAACTAATGCCGAATGCTTGGAGGATTTTAATGTCGATTGAATGCTTAGCATTCGAACAAGGGTTATTGTTTGAGGTGAAGGACATTTTATATTCATACTACCTTAAAGAGCACCTAACTGAAAAAGGGAGATATACTTTGTACCTTCGTCGTAAGAGGGAACAAATAGTTATGGGGCTTCCAACAAACGATAGGGGTAATTGGCAGTCGGACTATTTCTTTGTGAAAAATGAGGGTATCTTTGGGTCGACTGGAATGGGTCGAGTTTCAGAATACTGGAGTGTATTTAGTGAGTATCAACTTCTTCTATTTATTGAAAATTTATCAATGTAATTGTCGTATGATACTAATGTATGGATTGTTTATTATGCAGGTCCTTTTCGAAACAGTTTATTCGACAAAACACCTCTTATTTTGTCGAACACAAAGCTCTTCTTGATCTTCCCGTCGAACAAAGAGATTGGAGGATAATCTTGGTAGAGCAGAGACTAAGAGCAACTTTACAGTGGAAAGAAATCTTCGAATCAGAAGGTATATCTACCCCTTTGGCACTTTCTAAAAACGTATTGGAAGTCATCTACTGTACTCGGTCGATTCGAGCTCTGTACGGAAAGGTGTGGTTTATAAAGACATTAACTCCAAAAGAAATTTTATGCGCAGAGGACATGGCGTCGAGGCAAATAAAAGTAGCATCAATTGATGAGTTGATGAGCCGAAAAAAGGCTAGGAAGCTCAAGATAAAGGAGCCAGAAGTGGAGGTTCCAGAACCGCAATTGGTATCGTCGACTGGAACTCCAAAGCATAAGGGGAAGTCGACTGAAATAGTTGTCAAAGGGGGGAAAAGGAAGGCGGATGAAATCGAAGACATCGATAATATAGTTGTCAGGATTCCATCAGGGTCGACTGCAATTTCGGACCCATCAAGCCTTGACCCTTTTATTAAGAAGCTATTGCTGGAGGAGGATGAACAGAGGTTATCCAAGATTGGCCCGGTCGAGTCGATGAAAAAGGCTGCGGCTTTAAATTACCAAGTAAGAAAGTAGATAGAAATTTCTTAATAATTTGTAGAATGGATTCTAATCAAATCCTTTTTCCAGGCAATGGAGTGCAGTCTACATATGCAGCGATATGTCGAATCGACTCTTAAGAAACAAAGAGAGATGGATAAATCATTTGCGGCTATGAAAAAGGAAGTGGTCCAAAAGAAGTCGCTTGAAAAAAAAATGCTGAATTGGAGAAGGAGTTGAAGGAAGTGAAGGCAACACTTCAGATGGAAAAGGAGACTTCTGAGGTTACGATTGAAGGCTATAAGGATGCGTTCGAGAATGTGAAGAAGGAGAATGAAGAATTACTCGAGAATCTTGAAGGGATCGCTCTTGAATCTATGATGAAAGAACGCAGTCATCTGATGAGGATTTCCTTGATGGGAAGACAGGAGCTTGGGAGCCTGAGAAATGGATTCAGCAGTATGACCAACTATTGGCAGGGGTTTCCCTTTCAGATGAGGGTGATGTGGAAGAGAAAGGCGAAGAGGTCGACTCGAAAGTGGCAGAAAAAGAAGTAATTGATGGCGAGGGAGCGGCTGAAGTTCAAGAAACGGATAAGAAGAATGAAGAACTTAGTCGAATGGAAATCGAGCCGACAAATCAAGTTCAAGAAATTCCTGCACTTGAAGTTGCTGCTGAATGCATTCAGGAAGAAGCTACTCCAGAAATTTGAATCTTTTGTAATTTTAATTTAACTTCTTTGTAGAACAATTTTAATGAATTAATGATATTTTGGGATGATATTTCAAATGAAATTTGTTATTAAGTCGAATCACACAATACATAAAGTAGAAAAATTACTCTGAATCTTAAAATATGAATAAATGCACGCTTAAATTACCGGTGAAATTGCTTAAGGTGAATTGCTTTCCAACTATTGTGAATTTGTCTCCCCTCAATTGTTTGTAATTTGTAGGCTCCGTGTCCAACAACTCTTGTGATGATGTATGGCCCTTCCCAATTTGGTCTCAACTTCCATTCTCCGACTTCTTTTGTGTTTTGAAAAACTTTTCGTAGTACCCAATCCCCTTCCTTGAATGTTCTGCTTCTGACATTTTTGTTGAAATATCTCGCCATTCTTTGCCGATGAGATGCAAGTCGTATGGTCGCCTTTTCTCGTCTTTCGTCGATTGTATCTAGATTCATATTCATCAACTGCTGATTTGCCTCATCACCAGCGTACTGGTAGCGTAGAGAAGGAATGGCTTCTTCGATTGGAATTACTGCCTCTGTTCCAAATGCCAAAGAGAAAGGAGTTTCTCCAGTAAAGAACGGATGGTCGTTCTGTAGGACCACAATACTCCAGGAAGTTCGTCTGCCCATGATCCTTTTGCCTTCTCCAATCTTTTCTTCAAAGTATTCAAAAGTGTCTTGTTAGAAGACTCGGCTTGCCCATTAGCTTGTGGAAAGCGTGGGGTTGAAAAACTTAACTTGATCCCCCAATTTTTACAAAAGTCTTGAAAATGCCGACTAATGAACTGGGAGCCATTATCTGTTACAATCTCCTTGGGAATGCCGAAACGACATATGATGTTTTTCCAGACAAATGTTTGAACTTCTTTGTCTCGTATTTTGGCAAAGGAGTCCGCTTCAATCCACTTTGAAAAATAATCTGTCAGGACTAGCATGTAGACTCGTTGTCCAGGGGCGGTTGGTAGCTTCCCTACAATATCCATACCCCACTTCATGAACGGCCATGGGGATAGGATAGGATTCAGCTTTTCTGGTGGAAGATGTGGAATAGGAGCGAATCTCTGACACTTTTCACACTTCTTCGTGTAATGGACTGAATCAATTCTCATAGTTGGCCAATAATACCCAGTCGAATGGGCGCGAGAGGCAAGGCTTCGTCCTCCAGAATGATTTCCGCATTCTCCTTCGTGCAATTCTGATAGTACATGTTGTGCTTGATCATGAGTAAGACATTTCAAGTAGGGTCCAGAGAACGACCTTTTCAATAGTTGTCCATTAAATATGGTGAATCTTGCTGCCTGCCTTTGAATCCTTCTTGCTTCATTTCTATCTTCTGGAAGCAGTCCATCTTGCAAGTATTTCATGATTGGTGTCATCCATGAGTCGTCTGAAGTGATGGTGTTAATCTCCTTGTTCTCCTTCCAAATTGATGGCCAATTTAAATACACTACTGGAATTGATTGAAGTTTGTCCCCATGCATCGTCGACCCGAGGGTAGCCAACGCGTCCGCCTGAGTGTTTTCACTTCTTGACACCTGAGATATGTTGAATTCTTGAAATGTCGCCTGGATTTCTTTAACTTTCTGCAAGTAGGATAACATTTGAGGGTCTCGTGCCTGATATGAACCTTGGAGCTGATTCACTATCAATTGGGAGTCTGATTTTACTTCGATTCTTCTTCCACCAAGCTCTTTGACCAAGCTGATTCCTGCAATCAAAGCTTCATATTCTGCTTCATTGTTTGTAACTCGGAATCCACATTTGATTGCTTGTTGTAGTATATCCCCATCAGGAGTAGTGATTACTATGCCCAGGCCACACCCCTTCTTATTGCTAGAACCGTCGACTGAAAGTTTCCAAAGTGAATTTGATTGGATTGAATTGACTTCAGTACCTTCCAAGGGATTCTGAGTTGGACTGAAATCTGCTACAAAGTCAGCCAAGGCTTGAGATTTGATTGTTGTTCTGGGCTGGTAAGTGATGTCGTGTTCTCCCAATTCGACAGCCCATTTTGTTAATCTCCCAGTCAATTCTGGCTTGTGTAGTATGCTCCTCAAGGGGTACTCCGAGTAGACTGTGATAGGATGCCCTTGAAAGTATGGTCGTAGCTTCCTGGCTGACATTACCAAGGCTAGAACCAATTTCCCCAAATGCAAATAACGTGACTCCGTATCAAGTAATGCTTTGCTTACATAGTAGACTGGAAGTTGGGTGCCGTTCTCTTCTCGAATCAAAACAGCGCTCACTGCTTGGTCTGACACTCCTAAATACAAGAATAACCTTTCATTGTCGAGTGGTTTTGACAACAATGGTGGGGATGTTAAGTACTGCTTCAGCTCTTTCAGAGCTTGTTCGCAGGCGGGAGTCCATTCAAAGTTTTTTGTCTTTTTAATGGCTGAGAAGAACATAAAACTTTTGTCTGTCGACTTGGAGATGAATCTGTTCAACGCGGCGATTCTCCCTGCTAGTCGCATGACTTCCTTTGGGCAGGTTGGAGAAGGAATTTCAAGTATGGATTTGATTTGATCTGGATTTGCCTCAATCCCTCGTTGTGTAACAACATATCCCAAGAATTTCCCAGAAGCTACTCCAAACGCACATTTTGTTGGATTCAATTTCATCCCATACCTATTCATCACCTTGAATGCTTCTTCCAGGTGTTGCAGATGCTGATCAGATTTTGATGATTTCACCAACATGTCGTCTACATACACCTCCATTGTTTTTCCAATCTGTTGTGAGAACATTTTATTGACCATTCTCTGATATGTAGCACCTGCATTTTTGAGACCAAATGGCATTACCTTGTAACAGAATATGCCCCTATTGGTCATGAAAGCTGTTTTCTCTTGGTCGCTTGGATGCATAAGGATTTGATTGTACCCAGAATATGCATCCATAAAACTTAGCAATTCGTGTCCAGCTGTAGCATCAACCATTTGATCAATATGAGGCAATGGGAATGAATCTTTTGGGCATGTTTTGTTCAAATCTGTGAAGTCGATACAAACTCTCCATTTTTCATTCTTCTTTCGTACCACCACCACATTGGCTAACCAGGCTGGGAATTGAACTTCTTTAATGGCACCATTTTGTAACAATTTTTGGATTTCTTCATCAATGATCTGGTTTCTCTCTGGGGCAAACTTCCTTCTTTTCTGTCTGATTGGAGGGTAGTCTGGATCCACATGGAGTTGATGAGTAATCAAGCTGGGGTCAATCCCAGTCATGTCTTCATGCGACCAAGCGAACTGGTCATGTCATTTTCGCAAAAATTCACTTAAGTCTGCCCGTAGTCTGGGATCTAGATTTGCTCCAATTTGAGTTTTATGGTCTGCATATGTCATGGATTTGAACCTCATCCAATTCTTCAATATTTGGAAGTGTGGGCTCCTGCGAATGAGGTTCGTTCTGTAATTGCTATGCTGAATGGACCTTTGCCTTCATTGTTGTTTGGTAGCACCCTCTGGAAGCAACTCTATCTCCCCTTATCTCTTGAATCCCCCACTTTGTAGGAAACTTTAGAGTTTGATGATAGGTGGACGATACTGCCCTCATTTCATGAATCCATGGCCTCCCAATAATTAGATTGTAGGCTGAAGAACAATCTAGGACTAGGAAGGTTGTCATTTTGTTGATTCCCCCTGCGTAGACTGGAAGGCTTATTTCTCCCAAAGTAAATTTTTGTTCACCACTGAATCCAATCAACACAGTCGTCTTTTGTTAATTTTCTCTAATTCAGCTCCCATGTCTGCCAAGGCTGTTGTAAAGATGATGTTGGCTGAGGATCATGTATCTACCAGAACTCGTTTGATCATGAAATTTGCCACCTGTAGAGAGATTACTAAGGCGTCATGATGAGGGTTCATGCTACCAGAGTTGATGTCGTCTGGAAACTCCATTATTAAGTTTGTAAACATTTTTTCTAAAGACGTCGTGGAATGTTGAAGGCTTGACACAATCGCTCTGGAATGTCGTTTGGCTGCTGAATATGATACTCCACTAATCTCTGATCCTCCTGAAATGAAATTCACGGTGTTATCAATTGGTGGAGGTTGAATTGGTGCTTCCCCATGTCCATCCTTCTCGTTCCTCTGAGCTAAAGTAGCTTGCCCCTTCTCCGTAAGTAGATCCCTTAAAAACCCTTTGTTCAACAACTCAAGTACTTCCAACCTCAATGCTACACATTCAGCTGTGGTATGGCCGTAGTCTCGATGGAACTCACACCATTTGTTTGTGTCTTTATTTTTGAAACTTTCTCTGTTGCGTGGTGGCCACTTTACTTCATTTCCCATCTTTTTAAGTACCAAGACTAACTCTCCCGGAGATATAGAAAAATTGTAGTCTGGGAGTCTTGGTTTTCCATCGGAATTGTTTCCCGAGCTCTGTATGGTGGAGGTCTTTGATCAAAACCTTTTTGGTGGGGCTGATGTTCTCTCCTTGGGTGGTTCCATTTCTCCGAATGACGCTTAGGCATCACATTTGTAAATTCTTTATGTCGTTTGGTAGAATGGGCTGTTCTTTCGTTTTGCATGTTGGAGGAAATGTCTTTCCTTTTATTCCTTTTATCTTCTTCCCACCTGATTTCGACTTGGGCTCGAGCCATAACCTGGTCCATCGTGTAGCACCGGAACTTGGTCAGCGTTTTGTAGAGTCCACTTTCACAAAGTAACCCGTTCCTGAAAGCCTCCACAGCTGTTGGTTGATGAAGGTCTGGAATTGTTATTCTTTCTTTGTTGAATCGAGCAACATAACTTCGCAATGATTCTCCCCTCCGTTGTAGGATGGCACTAAGATCATCAGTAGTTTTTTCAAGTTTGCAAGAGCTGGCGAAATGTTCAACAAATTTGTCTGCTAATTGTTGATAAGATTTGATGGATCTGTATGGTAGGTTGATGAACCATGTAAGAGCTGGACCACCCAAAGTTTCTCCAAATCCTCTGCACATTCCAGCTTCCCATTGATGAGGAGCTAAGCCTGTTGACATCATTTTTTATTTATAATGAATGACATGGTCGTCTGGGTCAGTAGATCCATCGTATAACTTCATGTCTGGTGGGCTGAACTTCCGTGGTAGCTCAACAGATGTTATCGTCTCAATGAAAGGGGTATCTGAAATGGTTCCAGCTCTACTCTTCTTCATTGGGAGTTTCACACCTGGTAGACTGGACATAATAGCTTCTTTAAATTCTTTCATTTCCTTTCTCATTGTGACAACAATTTGCTGGGCTTGGTTGACTGGTGAACTTGGTAAGTTCCTCTGGTTCTCACCATTTGATGGAACGTCGTCTGTTGTTTCGTCAAATGCTCCTTGAAGGTTAGCTGGAGTGATCCGGTTGTTGTGTTGTTCTGATGTATTGTGAAGCTGTGTGGGTGATGAAAGTAGTTCCAATTGTTTTTGGAGGTTTATGTTAGAACTACGAAAGGTAAAATTCTCTTCTTCCAAAGCTTTCAATCTGTCTTGTAGTATGGCCAATTGTGATGCCACTGGATCAGGTGTTTGTTCATTGCTTGAAGTCATGATTGACTAAGCAGTGAGTGTTTGTAGGGTGGAAAGCCTTTGTCTGCAAATTATTGCTAGGGCCCCACGGTGGGCGCCAAATTGTGGACGCTGGTTTTCGACCGAGGTCCCCAATCAGAATTTGTAAGTTGGGCACTAGCAATCCTGCAAAAAACAAAGTAGAGTGGACGAGAGTAGGCTACCACCGGTGTGGTGGATACCGGGTACACTCCGACGCCCAAGTCAGTGGCAGGAAATAAGTTTGTAAAATGGGAAAGCAAGGTTGAATATTACCTCTACTTCCTTTGTTTGGCCGTGAGAGCCGTGTAATATATGAGGGGATTAAGGATTGAGAGCATGAAGTATTAGGGTGAGAGAAATGAGACTTGAATGCCTTATTCCCGTATTCTTCTCATATTTATAGATAAAACATGATCTGAGGTTTGGTGGTAATGGTTTTGGAGTAAGTGAGGATTAGTGCTAGAGTTAGGTTAAGTGGAGTGGTGGGGATTGGTGCTAGAGTTAGGTTAAGTGGAGTGGCCATGCTTTATGATTTTAATTGTAATCAAATACATAATTCTTTGGGCTTTGGTTTCGGGCCTATGATGGGCTTAAGGTGAAAGACAATTTTACCCTTAGACCAAATTTGGCTCTTACAACGACCATGTCTCTTCTCGCAATTACTTGGCTGTTGCCGATTCACCCTCCACAGGATCTGGATGATCTTTGAGGTACTTAGCCAACTGCAATGTTGTCAAGTAGAACAACATTTTGCTCTGTCATTGCTTAAAGTTTACTCCACCAAACTTTTCCGATTTTTCTCCATGAGCGACCGGTACTGTGATATTTATGCTAGCCATATGTAACTGGAAATACCAACAGCGATCAATAAGTCTATAAAAGATAAATTGTATAACGATCAACGAATGATCTTGTTCAAGTGATTTATTAAGTATCCACTTGTTGTTATATTGGACAGTAGTACCAATTAACAAAAGTCCTTGAATTTACCACTAAGGTTTCTTATGATAAGTAAATAAAGGAATATTCCCAGAGGACGAGGGGGGTCCGGAGTAACCACTTAAATCTCTGATCACTTAGGCTCTTATCGTCTTTTGGACAGAATATCCTTTAAACACTTTCTCAATAGAATCTCTTAGGAATTCAAACTCAGTATTACACTTTTAATTTCACAATACAATATATATATATATATATATATCTGTGTGTGTGTGTGTGTATAAATCAACCAAGATTGGATGAAATTATTTGTGTAAGGTTACATTTTTAATTCTCAACCAAACATGCAACACACAATTAAATTTCAACTTTATCACTATATGTATACTTGTGATAATTGAATACTTAATATCAACTTAAATCCATACTACCAAGTTTATTGTAATACAATATATGATTTTGCTAAGTTAATATATTAGATTATTCTAAGTTTATTTTAAACTAAAAATAGTTCCATGACCAATTTCGTTAGTGTCACGTTCGATTCTTCGTTCGAACGAGTTCACGTTCGTGTAGCATTCGTAAACGCGTTCGAACGGGATGGTCCAGAAAGTTCATGTTCGTGTAGCGTTCGAGAACGCGTTCGAATGAAATATTCCCGAGGGTTTACGTTCGTGATGCATTTGAAGACGCGTTCAAACGTTCTAAGGCAGAAGACTCGTGTTCGAGTTGCGTTTGAATACGCGTTCGAACGTTCTTACGAAAAGTTCAAATTTTAACCTACGCGTTCGTCGGGCGTTCGAACGCCCTTACGTATTTTTCATGCACAAACTATATTTTTTTCCATAAAATTAAGTTTAACACATGCAAATTCGCATCTAACAACACTAAAGTTAATAAGTTCTTAAGATTGTTGAGGAATTTGGTGTCATTAAACGAAAATAACATGCATTAAACAAATGCATAACACAACAATGAAATTAAACCTACACTATCATGCCAATGTAACATAAACCATAAATCTTAGAGAATATGAAAAACCTGGAAATGTGAAAACTTGATCAAACTGAAACAGAAAAATGAAAATTCAAGTCGAGATCTATATGTCCTTAATAGCTTATTAGCCTCTGTTTCGGTGCTCTACAGATGCAATGTAGTTAACGTCCTCCCAGGATTACTTGGATTCCTCTTGTTCAATGAACACTCCTTAACAAGATCTTGAACTTAGACAATGGTGGAATCTCTCTCTTGACTCCAAAACGAAATTGATGTGACTCAAGACTTATGAATTTCTGGATTCATGAAAGAACAAAGAAGGCTCCTTTAAATAGACATGGAATGATGTCTTTGAGGGCACCCTTTGGTTTGGGATGTAACCCTCACAAGGGTTATACCCCTCCCTTAAACCGTTTGGAGCCTAAAGGTATGTTCCATCAATTTAGATGACATGTCTCTACATGTTAGTGCATCTCCCATAGGGCACTACTCAATGGACATAACCATCCTCCATCCATACACTATATTTAGAGAATTTACAACAAAAAACAAATACTTGATTTCTTTGACACATACTCACTAGTAACCAGAATAACATTTATAAGGATGTTAATTGCGATTGCGACAATTTATAATTTGGAAATACATCAAATGGATGTAAAAGCTGCATTCTTAAATGGTGAGTTAGATAGAGAAATTTATATGGAATAATCTGAAGGGTTTGTAGTAAGGGTGGCAATGGGCCGGGCTCGGGCCAAGCTTATAAAGCCCGGCCCGAGCCCAGTCATTTGAATTTAGGCCCGGGCTCGGGACGGGCCAGACTTTACCCGGGACCGAATTTTTTAATATAAAAAATTATATATATATATATATATTTATTTATTTTAAGCCCGGGCCCAATCCCGGTCCCGAGCCGGGCCAACCATTTTAAAGCCCGACCCGAGTTTTTTTGACCCTGGGCCAAGCCTAGGCTTTTTTGCCACCCTTAATTTATAGTAAAATGACAAGATAACAAAATATGTAAAGTTGTGAAGTCACTTTATGAACTTAAACAACACCCAAATAATGACATGAGAAATTCGATCATAGAAGTGAGGTCGCTTCCATGAGAATTTTTAAGGCTAGATTCCCAAAAGTACTTGATGAAGTCATGACCGATGTTCATGGTCGAATTGAACACAACTACAGAACATGAATTGATCGAAGTGAAGTTGTGTGTTGGCTATTGTCTTGGTTTACACTAACAACAGAACAATTCAAAATTATGGGTTACTGGTTTGCCTAGTAAATCCGATTGTCATTCTCTAGGAAATGTTCAAGGCGAAAGCTACCTATTCCGATGCAGTTTTATTTCAAAGAAACTCCCTTAAGTGTATGCATTGATATTCAGAAAATTATGGAGGATTGTAGGAAAAATTTCTAAATAAGGTGTATAAATGTATATATATAGGGAATGAAATGATATAATCCTTCAGTAAAAAAACTAAACATTTGGGTTTAAAAGAAATGATATGTTCTTTAATGTGAAAGAACATAATCTGTTGGTTGAAAGGACCCAATGGATGGTTATAATCCTTAAATAATTATCTTCATTGACAAAAGAATACATTTTCAAACCTAACCCTCTATGTCTATAAAAATGAGTGTTTGGGTTCATTTTTTAAGAATCCAATAATAAAAAAAATATCCATTCTAAAGAGTCTAAAATCTAAAGAGAGTTTTCATCATTTTCAAGTTCAAATTCTTAGAGAAAAGAATGCTCATTCAACAAGAAACAACCAAGTTATCATAGGAAAACATTAGTCATAAGTAATCCGTAGAGCACCAAGACGGGGCTAATAAGTTCTGAAGGAAAGGGACAACTTGATTTTGTTCTCATTCATCATCTTATACAACACATTTCCAAGTTTTCTTATTTTTCTAAGTCTCCAAAGTGTATAGCTTTTTAGAGATTAGATGGATTTTTTAATTTATTTTATTGTAAATGATGCTTTTATTATTATTATTATTTTATAATTTTACATTTAAATGACAAAAATTGAGGAAAAACGACTATTTAAAGAGTATTTCAAGTCGAAATATAAGTCCAACAAAAATTTTATTAACAAAAATTATAAATCCATGAGCGTTGAAGTCCTGTCGGGCCTCAGCCAGGTCTGCTTATGGTCCACGGAACCAGCACGGGCATCCGGCCGAACGAGCCCCACGCCGTGATGGTCCCATGATCTAATTCGTCGCCGATCTTTTGAACACGTCACATCCCTCTCAGATCACCGACGTTTTCTTTTAGTGCATGCTTCGGAAAACGACATCATTTTTATTAAAACAAAAATGATCAGATCGAATCAGCAATTGATATTTGTCAGCTGTGCGTGCCGGGCCGAGTGGGGGACACCGCCAGATTTAAGCGTTTGGTGATGATTTGATAAAATTACGAAAATTAAATTATAAAATAAAAATTACACAAACAAAAAAAACTGAAAAATATGAAAAGTAAAATAAAATAAAATACAAACACTGTCGCCCACGCATTGTTGTCGGGACCACACCCACTAGGCACTAACTATAACCTCAATTTACTTAATTTATTAATCGTTTTAATCACTTATTTTATACAACAATCAGATGGTTCCTTAATCACATGTTGACAATTTTAATTACTCTGTTCGTTATATATGTTTTTTTAATTTTCTAATTAATTTTTTTTCCATGTTTTAATTTTTTACTTTGTCGAAAGTGACTCAGCCATTGAAGAGCAAACAAGGGCATAGACAAACAAGGGCATAGATTTGATGAACGTGGAATAAAAATTAATAAAAAATTTAATTTATAAATAATATAATTTTATTTTTCTTTTTAAAATAATTAATATCTAAAATTTATTATCAAAATCAAATTTTCACCAACTGAATCAATATTCTGAATATGTCATCACAATAATTTTTTTATATATTAATTTTCATTGGTATGATTTTTTTTAAAAAAATATGAATGGTGCTAATGGGCTAAGATGTTACACGTGTAAGAAAATGATTGAGATAGGATGTCAAGTAGAAAGACCGCATTCGGCAAATAATAAACAAGTTTATTTTAGTTTTTATTTATTTATTTATAATTTTGAATTGAAGTCGAGCGAGTTGGCCCCAAGACCAAGAGACAGTATTATTGTGTGGTACGATAGATTGCAGCCGACAGTGCTACAGGAAGATCTGTGATTATTAACCGTCAGATTAGCATGTTTGGAGCTAAGGATTTATTTTGATTCATATTTTTATTTTATTTAATTGGTAATTAGTACTAGGGAGATTTATGTAAGATGGTCTCCAGATTTCCTTCAAACGAAAATGAACTACAACCAAGTTTGGGCTTAGTACTGGAGTTGGATGTAGGGATCACAATTTGGATGGGTTGAAATCAAATTATTTGGGATTTCGAATTTATAACGAGTTTCACAATTTTTTTTTTTTATGTAAAAAAATTAAGATTTTGGATTATTTTCATCCTAGACTCTGGTCTAATTTTTTATTAGAGAAGAAAAATGGTATGGAAGTTCATATCATGGAGTTCGGAATTCCGACTCTTGATAGGACTTCATGAAATCTCTAATTGGACTATTTAGTATTATACCCCTGCAAACATTTTTTAAATTTTCTTAAGTATTTACAATTTTAACCTTTTAGAAAATATATTCAAGAATAAAATATATAATTAAATCCACATAAAAAAAACAAATTTATTTTGCTAAAAACTCTGTACAAAACATGCAATTATTATATTATTTGTCCACATTCATGCAACTAGGACAAGTTAAGAACTTTCTCTTTACACACCCATTTATGGAGTGGATCGGGTTGACCCATCAGACCCGGTCCAATTTTGCAGAGGAAGTCTCCAAAGCTGAGGTTGTGTGGATTGTTGAAGAATGTAGAGAACAGCTATCTAGATTATTAGATTTTGATGTTTACCATGTCCCCCAGACTCAGTAATGCAATTGCCCATGCTCTAGCCAAGTTGGCTCCGGATGCTGTTGAAACTGATATGTGGAAATAGGTATGGTAAATACGAATATTCGTTTACTCATGATATTATTCAATAACATAATTTACCATAATTTATTTATATAATTTTTCATAAATATATACATATCAAATATGTAATTAATATATTTACTAAAAATACATCACCAAATATCGAGATAATATTATTTTTTCTATGGTAATTAGCCATAATTTCTTGAATCTTAATTGAAAAATAACAAAAACTAGTAAAAGAAAATAATAAAATGAATCTTAAATAAATAAACGAATCAATGAGCTTAAAATCATATTCGATTCATTTAATAAACGAATTGAATCGAATTGACTCATTTATTAAACGAATCAATTTTTTCAAACTCGTATTCGCTTTAAAACGAATCGAATCGAACGAATAAATGAATCATAACCCAAATTATCACCTCTATGTGGAAACATCTATTTCCTTCAAGTATTAGTTGTATTTAGGGATGACAGTGGGTAGGGTATGGTGCGGGTTTGGCCGCACCCGCATATAAAAATAAATTACCAACCCGCATCGGATTTTTTGCGGGTTTTTAAAATATTGAATTACTTTGTGTTCTTAATAATATAATTTTTTTAATTAACTAATTTATTTTTAATTGCTAGCTGTAGTTTTCAAATTTGTTTTTCGTTTGACATATATAACATGCAATGTATGTATATACAGTACATAGATAACATAATGTATGAAAGACTCGGTACCGTATGTTTATTTTTTCATATAAACATAATTAAAACGAGTTCTTCTATTCATAATTATAATGATCTAAGTTAGCCAACTCAATCGACAATAAACTAAAAAGTAATCACCAATCTTTGGTCATATTTTTTTATGCTAATTCTAATGAAAGTGATACTTACAAAGCTCAAGTGCTGTAAGTGTAATGAAGAAGCAGGAAAGCTATTGAAGTTGCAGCAAACACTAGCTTGTTTTGCTCCTCTCCCGTTTTTGATCATATGAACTTAATCCAAATTTTTGTATTATAATTTTATTAACAAGTGTGATTAAAAAAAACAATAATAGTCATGCAAAAAATCTTCGAGATGGACAGGTTGCGGGCTGCGGCTGAATGAGAGTGTGGAACTGTGGATTAATGTTTTATGTTTAGGTTTTGTTAGTTGTTTTTATATTGTCCTAAAATATTAATTAATAAAAAATAATATTGCAGGTATGCGGATACCCGCATTTTTTTCTTAATTACCAAACCCGCACCGCACCCGCAGCATATTCTACTTTAAATTACCAAACCCGCACCGCACCCACTAATATATTTATCAAATCCTACCCATTGCGGGCGGGTTTTTACGGGTTTGCGGGTAAAATTGTCATCCCTAGTTGTATTCTCGACTTATTTCAATAAATGAATTTTTCTTTTTTTTTTTTAAAAAAAAAAAAAAAGACTTTTTTAGAATGTAAATAGTATCATCCATAAATAAAACAACTTTACGAATTTTTTTGCAAGTAATTATTATTTTATTGAAAATCTTCAACTTTTTGTGTAACTAGGAGTTTGTAAATAGAGGAGAAAAGAAAAAAGGTTATCATTTTTTCAAACTAGATTGCTAGAAGCTTGTGGGAGTTTGTAACCGACTCTTCTAATTTTGTATCCATTTAGTTTTCAATTAAATTTTAGTGGGCTTGTTTCTGTGATAATGGGCTTATCTTCTGTTTATCAGGCCGGTGTATAGTTCTTGGAATGATTTCGAGGATAGAAAAGTTCGAACCCGGTCCAACCTGAAGCGTTTTAATCAGGCTCAAAGTAATTTTTTTAGGGTTCGGGCTCAGGTTGGTCTTGGCAAAAAAAAAACGAGATCGATTTTTGTTAATAAAAAAATATATTTTTTAATTATATGAATTAATTTTTAATTCTAAATACATATATTTATAATTAAATTATAATTAAAATTTTAAGGTTCAATCTATAAAACTCTAAAAATATTGAAATTCTTAATTATTATTTTTTTTCATTTTTAAGTATTAATTTTTTTTTCAGAAAAAATAGAAGTTCTTTTATTTTTTAAAAGCCGATGTCCGGGCCCGTTGCCACTCTTACAAGGAAGTTAAACTGTGATTATAAATTAAAATTTTCACTTAATAAAATATTTTTCCATACACAACCTCTCCAAATTAGTTTAGAATTCTAATTATGTACTCATGGAGTATACCTATCACTACTCATTTAATATTATTAAAAGTAAAATAATTTATAATTATACTAGTTCATCCATCATCAGATTACATTAGATGAATGACTCAACAATTATATCAAAATTATAAATTAAAAACTTAAATTGAAATTGCCTAACTCTTAATGTTTATGTTATATATCTAGCATGGTTTTTTATTTTTTAAAAAGAAGAACTCTTCATAAATTTACAATCAGTTCCTAAATCGGAGAAAGCTACTGTAAATAAATGAGTTCCAATTACTTTATAAGGGGAAAATGATATATATATATATATATATATATATATATATATATATATATATATATATTTTTTTTTTTTAAAAAATATGTTTATATATGTTAACGGTTGATTTTGGTCTCAGGGCAATGTGGGAATATTACTCCCGAGACAATCCTCCATCAATAGTGAATTTGTTTGGTTATGGGGGACCAAAAGCAAATTTAGCAAAGACAGATAAATGCACCAATCAACAAGGAGATTTAACGTGGTTCGGCGGATCTTGGTCCGACCTACGTCCACGGGCGCAAAAAGGATGATACTTTTATTACTCAAACACTCTTCTCACATCTTTTTGTGTTTACAAGTCAGAGCTTGATGATTCTGATCTTGTTATTTTCATCCAACTTGTCCCCCTTATGCACACTCTACCATTCTATTTATAATAGTGTAGAAATTATATTCCTATTTGTACAAGAATTTCCTATTTGAAACAATTTCCTTTTCCCATAAAGAATCCTAGTCAAAACTATTCCATTTTCCCATAAGGATTCCTAATTAAAACTACATTTACTTTCTTTATCCTACTAGGACTCTGACTCATCAGTTTTCCCCATGAAAGTAGGATAACTTATCCTCTTGAGCATATCCCGCCATATTCCCGGTCTTCATGTGGTCGGTCATGATAGTCTTTTGTACTGAGAGTGCTGCTGTCGACCTGATAATTGCCCGGTCATCTGAACACAAGTGCTCGGTTTCCGATCATAAAGTGCTCGGTCACTTACTGTTTGGCTCTTAGTAGTCGGGTCGGCATTTAATGATTTCGACCGAGAAGGGAATTACCCATTTTACCCCTGCTGTACTCCTTAAATAACATAGTGCCCGGAAAACACCATCAACATCTGTCCCCTAGTTCTCGGTTCCAACGAGTATACAAGTTGGTGCCGGGAACTATAAAAAGATGGTGTGCTGATCGCCTTGCTGGTGGTCGCTCCAGAAATTACAGAGAAATTGCTTTCGCCATCAACTAAGTCTTATGTTTCTATCTTCATATCCTCGGTTATTGGAGATGCTGACCCTATTCAAAACGATTCTCCACCTTAAAGCAATTTGCTTACTTGGGTCGTTCCATCAGGAAATGAAGTTCCTCTTGTTGTCCAAACTAAAAATGACTTCTCCTCTGTAATATATGTACCAGAGATTTGGAGGTCCTGACCCATGGCTGATCCAATCTCGATTGTGAGGAGAAAATTTCGCCTCTGAGCTAACGATGATGTGCTCGGTGGCATGTGATCCTGTCTTGAGCTGTGAGAGATGCTCGGACCTGGGGGAATGTTACATCTTCAGTCCGAAGGGCTGATTCGGTGGGACGTAACCCGACCCCGAATGAAGAGAGGCACTTGGACCTGGGGGAATGTTACGTCCCCAGTCCGAAGGGCTGACTCGGTGGGACGTATCCCGACCCCGAGCTGAGAAAGGAACTTGGACCTGGGGGAATGTTACGTCCCCAGTCCAAAGAGACAGACTCGGTGGGACGTAACCCGACCCCGAACTGAGAAATGCACTTGGACCTGGGGGAATGTTACGTCTTCAGTCCGAAGGGCTGATTCGATGGGACGTAACCCGACCCCGAATGAAGAGAGGCACTTGGACCTGGAGGAATGTTACGTCCCCAGTCCGAAGGGCTGACTCGGTGGGACGTATCCCGACCCCGAGCTGAGAAAGGAACTTGGACCTGGGGGAATGTTACGTCCCCAGTCCAAAGAGACAGACTCGGTGGGACGTAACCCGACCCCGAATTGAGAAAGGCAATTGGACCTGGGGGAATGTTACGTCCCCAGTCCGAAGGGCTGATTCGGTGGGACGCAACCCGACCCCGAATGAAGAGAGACAGTTGGACCTGGGGGAATGTTACGTCCTCAGTCCAAAGACACAGACTCGGTGGGACGTAACCCGACCCCGAGCTGAGAGAAGTCATAATGGCCTCGGTGGAACGAAATCCAGCCCCGAGCCGAATAATCAAGTGGCCTCGGCGGAACGAATCCAGCCCGAGCCGATTAACCAAATGGCCTCGGCGGAACGAATCCAGCCCCGAGCACTGGTTAATCCTTGGGACTTATTCAGATGGGAAGTGTATCCACCTTTGAAGCCCTATCGAATCTGACTTGGGCGTCCCTTTGTCAGACCGACGAAAAAATAAAAAACAAAACTTTCGAAGATAAAATCAAAAAGGTGGGGGTGACTTAGCACTTGTCCCAAAGCAAAACTTTTTCACAAGCATAAACAACAACATGGATGCCTCAAAACAGCGTCCTGCCCGAGATCTCCAAAACACAATTCTGAATCTTTCAATTCAGTGTCCCGGCGAACCAGGATTCGGATCAGAAGAGCGTTTGAATGGTAAGGGCACATCCTCTACAGGTCGGTTCACTGGAGAGCCTGTGTATTGTATGAGGGCTCATCCTTACCACGCTGGAGCAGGCACACGCCACAGGGGCACAACGCATCCCCGTGTTGTGTCTCTCGCGGATCCGGATGATGAATGGATCAAGGAGTGTCCGGACTACTAAAGGTATATTCCTCCTTAGTTCCGGCATCACTGGAGCTAGCAATCGTCACGGGGGTGTCATCACCCCCCGTGCTATGCTTTCCCACGGATCCATTACATCGGGTAGGTGAGGATCAAAAGAGTGTTCGACACATTAAGGGCATGTTCTTCCTTATGTTCGGTAACACTGGAGTAAGCAATCGCCACGGGGGTATCATCCCTCCCTGTGCTATGCGTCTCACGGATCTTATGCACCGAGTATGTCCCTGAGGACCCCGAGCTAAAGAGACATTTGGTTCTGTGGGAATGTTCCGTCCCCAGACCAATGAACATGACTCGGTGGGACGTAACCCAACCCCGAGCTGAAAGAGGTACTTGGCTCTGGGGGAATGTCTCGTCCCCAGACCAATATGCATGACTAGGTGGGACATAACCCGACCCCGAGCTGAAAGAGGTACTTGGTTCTGGGGGAATGTCCCGTCCCCAGACCAATATGCATGACTCGGTGGGACGTAACCCGACCCCGAGCTGAAAGAGGTACTTGGCTCTGGGGGAATGTCTCGTCCCCAGACCAATATGCATGACTCGGTGGGACGTAACCCGACCCCGAGCTGAAAGAGGTACTTGGCTCTGGGGGAATGTCTCGTCCCCATACCAATATGCATGACTCGGTGGGACATAACCCGACCCCGAGCTGAAAGAGGTACTTGGTTCTGGGGGAATGTCCCGTCCCCAGACCAATACGCATGACTCGGTGGGACATAACCCGACCCCGAGCTGAAAGAGGTACTTGGCTCTGGGGGAATGTCCCGTCTCCAGACCAATACGCATGACTCGGTGGGACATAACCCGACCCCGAGCTGAAAGAGGTACTTGGCTCTGGGGGAATGTCCCGTCCCCAGACCAATACGCATGACTCGGTGGGACATAACCCGACCCCGAGCTGAAAGAGGTACTTGGCTCTGGGGGAATGTCCCGTCCCCAGACCAATACGCATGACTCGGTGGGACATAACCCGACTCCGAGCTGAAAGAGGTACTTGGCTCTGGGGGAATGTCCCGTCCCCAGACCAATATGCATGACTTGGTGGGACGTAACCCGACCCCGAGCTGAAAGAGGTACTTGGCTCTGGGGGAATGTCTCGTCCCCAGACCAATATGCATGACTCGGTGGGACATAACCACCCGACCCCGAGCTGAAAGAGGTACTTGATTCTGGGGGAATGTCCCGTCCCCAGACCAATACGCATGACTCGGTGGGACATAACCCGACCCCGAGCTGAAAGAGGTACTTGGCTCTGGGGGAATGTCCCGTCCCCAGACCAATACACATGGCTCGGTGGGACATAACCCGACCCCGAGCTGAAAGAGGTACTTGGCTTTGGGGGAATGTCCCGTCCCCAGACCAATACGCATGACTCGGTGGGACATAACCCGACCCCGAGCTGAAAGAGGTACTTGGCTCTGGGGGAATGTCCCGTCCCCAGACCAATACGCATGACTCGGTGGGACATAACCCGACCCCGAGCTGAAAGAGGTACTTGGCTCTGGGGGAATGTCCCGTCCCCAGACCAATATGCATGACTCGGTGGGACATAACCACCCGACCCCGAGCCGAAAGAGGTACTTGGCTCTGGGGGAATGTCTCGTCCCCAGACCAATATGCATGACTCGGTGGGACGTAACCCGACCCCGAGTTGAATAACTGAGTGGCCTCGGCGGAACAAAGTCCATCCCCGAGCCGATCAGGTCTTAGTGCTTGGTCGTTTCTTTTTGTTTTAGGCGCTAAGTTTGTCCCCGGTTTTTTGAGTAAGTCTTTCTATTTATGTTTTAAGAAAGTGGACGAGAACCTTTTTTGAAAAGAGAAAGTTTGTATTCATGTTTCGGGGACAAACTGCCCTTTTTTCAGTTGAATTGGCGGCCTCGTGCTCTTTGTCTGGTCGTCATAACTTCGTGGTCAATGTATTTGTTCAGATATCCGTTTCGTGCCAGATCTTCCATTTGTTCTCGCAGATCTTTACATCCGTCTGTTGCATGTCCTCTGGAGTTGTGGTGTAGGCAATAAGCCTTTTGGTTCCTTTTGTCCGGGGGGAATCTCCTTTGGTCGGGTTCTACTAAGAGGTCTTTCCCCTGGATCTCCATGATAATTTGTCCCAGTGGTTTCTTTAGGGGAATATATGCATCTTCCCCGACCACATGGTTTACTTGGGTCGGCGCCCTTCTCTCTTAGTTGTCTCGGTGCAGTGGTTTGAACTCCTTGTGCTTCGGGGGTGGTCTTCTGGATTCTCTTTCTATACGGCGGAGGGCGCCCTCCCTTGTGGTTCTTTCTCTGATGGTGTTCCCTTTCGGGATACTTTCTCCTCGTTCTCTAATAAAACGAATTTTCGGGCCACCTCTAGGGCGGTGGCGTAGTCCGGGGTGTCCTGGATCCTTAGGTGGGTCCACAGCCTCCCGACTTTCAAGGCTCCTTTCAAGCTTTCCAGGGCCTCGGGGGATTCGTACCCTCCAACTTCAAGTACCATATTGTGGTATCTTTCAATAAATATTTTCAACGGTTCATCGTCTCCTTGTTTCATAAGCCTTAGTTCTCCAATTGTTTTTCTGGGAACACAATCCCCCTTGAAGTGTCGTATGAATGACTTTCTGAGTTGTGCGAAGCTGCTGATGCTCCTTGGGGCTAGGCTTCTATACCATAGAATGGCCGGTCCGGCTAGAGTTAAGGGGAACACTTTGCAAATGGCGTCCCCTGTCACCCCTTGTACCTCCATTAGTAGGACGAAACCTTCAATGTGAGTTTTGGGGTCGGTGTATGGCCCTTGTATGGTGTCATGGTCGGCATGCTGAATCTTTTTGGGAATTTCTCTGATTTTATTTCTTCCGTGAGGGGGGACTCATCTTTGACGTCCTGGACATCCCCTCTGTTTGCATTGGGGTATACTCCCCATTTGACCAGCTCCTCCGTAACCAAGATTTCATGCTGCTGTCTTTGGTTCCGCGCCCCCCTGTGGTTTCTTTTCTTTCTGCTATCTCGGGAGTGGCGCTTCTCAGGGTCGGTGTCTTCTCGCACCTTTTCGGTATGTTCTTTCCCTCTTCTCCGGGTACTGTGAGGGCTATCGTAGGAGGAGTCTGATGATGATTTGACATCTCCTCCTCCCATGTGTCATCGGTTTGGGAATCTCTATGTACTACCACGGATCTCACCCTGTAGGGTTCCCTCCTCCGGGGTCTGTCGTCTTCGCTTGTATCGACAATTCTCTTTCCTTCCGCTATCTCATTCCTTCGTTGGCTAGTCCCGCCTCGAATTTTCCGTCGTGTGCTCCTTCCATCCTTTCCAACCGGTCTACTATGGTTTTTAGCAGAGTTCGGTTTTCCTCCCTTTCTTTTCTAAGGTTTTCCTCGATCTTTTCCATCCAATCTACAGCCGAGCTCCCTGATGATTGTTGGTTTCCGCCTTCCGCCATTTGTCTTACTACGCGAGTTGCTTTTTGTAGGCTCCCCACAGACGGCGCCAACAGTTGACGGTTGATTTTGGTCTCAGGGCAATGTGGGAATATTACTCCCGAGATAATCCTCCCTCAATAGTGAATTTGTTTGGTTATGGGGGACCAAAAGCAAATTTAGCAAAAGACAGATAAATGCACCAATCAACAAGGAGATTTAACGTGGTTCGACGGATCTTGGTCCGACCTACGTCCACGGGCGCAAAAGGATGATACTTTTATTACTCAAACACTCTTCTCAGATCTTTTTGTGTTTACAAGTCAGAGCTTGATGATTCTGATCATCTGTTATTTTCATCCAACTTGTCCCCCTTATGCACACTCTACCATTCTATTTATAATAGTGTAGAAATCATATTCCTATTTGTACAAGAATTCCTATTGAAACAATTCCTTTTCCCATAAAGAATCCTAGTCAAAACTATTCCATTTTCCCATAAGGATTCCTAATTAAAACTACATTTACTTTCTTTATCCTACTAGGACTCTGACTCATCAGTTTTCCCCATGAAAGTAGGATAACTTATCTCTCTTGAGCATATCCCGCCATATTCCGGTCTTCATGTGGTCGGTCATGATAGTCTGTACTGAGAGTGCTGCTGTCGACCTGATAATTGCCCGGTCATCTGAACACAAGTGCTCGGTTTCCGATCATAAAGTGCTCGGTCACTTACTGTTTGGCTCTTAGTAGTCGGGTCGGCATTTAATGATTTCGACCGAGAAGGGAATTACCCATTTTACCCCTGCTGTACTCCTTAAATAACATAGTGCCCGGAACAAAACACCATCAACAATATAGTTGAGGTTAAGAATCCTATAAAGACTTTGAACTTTATAAGACATTCGAAGAGTGTGACACATGTCATCATCTTAGAATCGTTTATTTCAAATAAAAGGGCTGATGGAGGAGTGGATGTAAGTTTCAGATCAGTTTAGCCCTACTCTATTTAACCACGTGCCGCATCACTAATAAATCTTCATCGACAAGTTTCCTCAGTGAAACTGTACTGGACAAAGAAAAATCCAAGAGAATTACGACACATGTCATAATACTATTAATGCTACACTTGGTTGGGGAGAAATGAAGGTGAGCCGATGAAATGAGTTTAGGAGATGCTCATTCCTTCATTTGGTTGACTTTTAAAGAGGATCATGAGCGTGAGTTTCGACTCCTTATTCTCCTCATGTTGCAATAAACAATTCTCCTCATATAGTTGGTATTGCTAATACCATCTTGGGGAGAATAGCATAATTATTGAAAATTACCAAATAACCATTAACTTGATTAAGTCTTAACCGTCAAATATAATTTATTTTATCCGTTGGATCAAATAATTATAATAACATGAACGATATTTTTTTGGGAAGATATTGGAGGGTTGGTTTATGCAGGTTGTTCATCTTATTTTATCTAATATGTAAGATTTAGAATGCTGATATTTTATTTTTTGTGTAAGACGTGGAACAAGTATTTCATTTATTATTATTATTATTATTATTATTATTATTATTATAACATTAGTTGCCTTGTGGGAGATTTTTAGACATATGTGTGAGTCAAAGTACCAAACCAATGACAAATAAAATTGTGTATTGATAATGCGTAATAATGTTCAAAATCAAATTTATGTTCCAAATTAATGAGAAAATGATAAAAAAATACATTTAATATACTTTTCAAATTTATCTACCCAAAATCAATGTTCATTCTCTCATTCAACCAGATAAACTATTTATCACATTTAAACTCATTCACCCCCTCTTTATTCTCCCTTCATGGTAAGCTCATGATAGCCCCATCTTAAACTCATTCCCACCTTGAACCAAAACGTATAGTAAACGTACAATACTAGTAGACGGAAAGAGTCAGGATGACCTATGTAATCCTAAGGCTCCCGAAAGAACTCGGTTATGACTCCATAGTGATGTTACTATGAAATGATGTCACTCCAAGACCAACCTCCTCCGAGGTCAAAATACTCATGGATCTGTCCAATCCGGATTGACTTACTCCAAAGAGAACTTACTCCGGAACCAATGAACTAAACATGAAATAGAATATTATGACCCGTATATTAGCATTCCAGAGTACATGAGGTCTTGCACCATAATCCGAAGTTAGTGGACTTTCATGACAATCCACTTAACTTAACATGCAAACCTATTTTAACATGTATAATATATAACATGTGTAATTACACATAATCTTATATTTCAGCATATCGTGTGACACATGTATTTCATGCATTCTAGAAAAGCTCAGTAACTGACAAATGTCAATTTAAGAAATGAAACATTCACTCATAGAAGAAACACGAGATTATATAAGCCAATTAGAAGCTTTGAAATAAAGGTTTTTGAAAACTAAGAAAAATAACACAATATAAGAAAACTCAACAAATATTAAATTGTTAATTGCAATTAAGAAAGAGCAAGGTTCTAACCAAAGAAATACATTGGTACATGAAATTGCTACTGAACCAAACAAAACAAAACTCAATTATAACTAGACTCTGCAATACCAAGTCCAAGACTTTTGAAGGTATAGGTTCTCACTATTTTTTCACGCCTTCTATAGCAATAATCGAATAACATTCGGCAGTAATATAATATTGTATGAATGTTAAATCAAACATTAATTAGTCCTAAGAATAAATTAATTTCCAAGAATGTTTATGATTTATCATGCTCGGTTTGGCAGTGTTATTTTGCATACAAGTACAAAGTTGTTGTGAAATGAAACCTTGTGATATAAAAATCAATAGTGTTCCATATATACAAATTTTGAATAATAATTTTGATAAAAATAATTTTAAAGATTTTATATGAGTTTATTTTAAAATGACCGTGGTTTAAAATCACTTTAACTTTCAAATTCTAAATATAAATATATATTTACCAATCATTTTAGAGTTGTGGCTTAAAACTCGAAGCTGTCAAACAATTAAGCCAAAAGAACCCTTAATTAATTGAGTGAGAAATCTCGATTACACGGGTAAAATATTGAAGAAGTCCCGAGGCGTAAAATTGGCTTTTGCTTAACGGGATAGTAAGGAAAGGATCTGAAGTGGGTAGGCGTGTTTCAGATTGCTTAACGGGAAAGTGAGGAAATAATCTAAAGTGGGTAGGTATGTTTATAAGAAGTCAAGGTGCGTCGTGGTGAGAAATTTCAATTTAGAATTTTCGAGCGGTGCATCCGTAGAAGAGATGCATAGGGGAACGAAGTCATGAGGCGTAAAATTGGCTTTTGCTTAACGGGAAGAAGTGGGTAGACGTGCTTATGATTGTTTAACAAGAAAGCAAGAAATGATTTTAAATGGGTAGACATGTTTATAGGAAGCCAATGTGCGTCGTGGTGAGAAATTTCGATTTAGCATTTTCGAGCGGTGCATTCGTAGAAGAGATGCATAGAGGGAGGAAGTCCTGAGGCGTAAAATTGGCTTTTGCTTAACGGGAAAGTAAGGAAAGGATCTGAAGTGGGTAGACGTGCTTATGATTGTTTAACAAGAAAGCAAGGAAATGATTTTAAATGGGTAGGCATGTTTATAGGAAGCCAATGTGCGTCGTGGTGAGAAATTTCAATTTAGCATTTTCGAGCGGTGCATTCGTAGAAGAGATGCATAGAGGGAGGAAGTCCTGAGGCGTAAAATTGGCTTTTGCTTAACGGGAAAGTAAGGAAAGGATCTGAAGTGGGTAGACGTGCTTATGATTGTTTAACTAGAAAGCAAGGAAATGATTTTAAAATGGGTAGGCATGTTTATAGGAAGCCAATGTGCGTCGTGGTGAGAAATTTCAATTTAGCATTTTCGAGCGGTGCATCCCCAGAAGAGATGCATAGGAGAGAGTTCGGACTTCGCTATAGAGATTGTAGCAGTACAATTAAAAGTTCTAGAATCTTACGATAGTATGGAAACATGGAGTACCTGACATTTGCATTAGTTTGAGTTGTTTTTCAAATATCTCAATAAAATTTGTCATATTAGTAAAAATATCGAAGAATTGTGCTTACCCGCTCACTTACCTTAAAAAAAAGTAATGAAGAGCTAAATAACAAGTAATTGATTATAGTTAAAGATAATACAAGAGAAAATATAAACAGCGGTAAAGGAATAAATTAATTGCAACAGTGATGCTCATCATTTTCTTTTACTTTCTCTGAGGAATTTTCTCACTTGATTATTCGTGCAATGTGTCTTTCTTTTGTCGAAAAATTCCTTTCAACAAGTGGGATGAGAAGGCATCAATCCTTCTTTATATTTGACGCGAATAAAGCTGCAACCTAAAAAGAAATGAAGAAAAAGAAAAGAAACCCTAGGTCTCTGTGAATTTGAAAACCCTAATTCATTATTTTCAATAAAGAACGACAACTCAGTCAGTCAAGTACCAGAAAAGTAAAAAATAACATTTTTATTATTTTTTATTTATCTGCAAATTATTTTGTGGGAGACTATCATGAGATCATAACCAAAGTAAATATTGTAGCTATGATTCTGCTTACGGAATGTAATGAAACATAAAAGAAAATTGTTCTTAATAAATTCAAAGCAGATTTGTCTGAAAGCTCGTTGATTGATTTCCGTAATTTAGGGTAGGGAAAATATATATATATAAAAATTAAAAAACTTTTGACTATGATACATATATAGTACTACTAATAAACACGTGTGATGATAATGCTCTTTAGTTGAAACTTGAAACTTCTTGCTTTTATTATTTAAAGCTATGAGCCTGAAAGTATAAACATAACTGTTAATTATCATAATTGAACAATGAACATTTATTTGACAATTAACAAACACTTAACAAAAGGATCGATTTAGCTAATTATCGATGAACATGCAGACATAATTAACATAAGCAAAAAAATGTAATTATACACCGATTCGGATAGAAGATTTTATAAAAGGGTGCATACTTTTATAGAAAGAGAAAGGAGAGAGGAAGGGTATGCTTGGCTCCTCGCACGCCACCGGCGACGGCCAATCTCCGGTAGATTGTCGTCTGCTTGTGGCATACAGGGAGCCAGGCATAACCCATTAATTTCACCTTCATTTTGTGGAAACCCTTTATCCTCTTGACTCTTCTTTATTTGATTCACTTGATAGTAATTGCAAAAAAAAATTAAAAAAAATAGAGAAAGAGAGGGAGAGAGAGATCACTGGCTTAGATGAAAATGGAGACTCCTTTATATAGAACTTAGGGGGGGAGTTAAGTGGAGATTTTTCTTACCATATAAAAAGAATCTCCATTATGCACTTTTTCCTTCAAAAATGTTATAAAATGAATTCCCAAAATTTGATTTTTAAATTTAAATGTAATCCAACTATAGATAGTCGGTGTGTTTAAATATCGGGCCAACCCGACGATCCGATCCAATTCTAATTGGTTGGGTTTGAAATTTTGAAATTATCGGGTCCGATTTTTTCAATCGACCTGATAAATACTAGTCGAGTCTCAAGTTCGTTAAAAATTTATCGAGTTTGATCTGACTCGACTTATAAAATATAATTTTTTTTATCTTTATCTACCTTATAATACACATAAAGTTCATATAAACCTGACTCTATATATATTTGTATGTATGTATGTTTAGATTAAATTATTAGAACCCTACAACTTGACCCACGAATTGTACCGCCTTAATAGATATAGCTAGTAACTAGGGTTGGTATAAAATTTTGAACCTTAAATCCCGATCAGGATCCCCTCCCGTTTGGTATGGGATTAGAGATAATTTTTCGTCCCGAACAAAAATTTCTGTCAAGATTTGAGACGATATGCATCTCCGATAAAAAATCGTGGCCGAGAGTCAAGGCGATTTTTTTTTATCCCAAATCTCAAATTTTAACATAAAAGTCCCGAATCCCTTGGGATTTGGATCACGTACCATTCGGTCCGAGATTTGTGATTATTTTTCATTTTAATTCAAAATATCAATCGAGATTCGGGACGATTTCTTTATCCCGAATAGTAATCGAAACGGGACGAAATAAGATTTGATCAGCACAGGATGTCCCGATTGCTATCTCTACTAGCAATCCGATATATCTAATACCTACCGCATCATAGCACCTTTAATTAATCGAAACTAGAAATTAAAGTTGATAAGTAAAATTTTAATCAAATAAAGCAATATACATCAACTTGCATGTGATAATAATAAGTTTATTGTAAAATTATACTACACATTGTTTGTACGTCCAAATAGTGAGAATTTTAAGTAATACACCTTCTATATTATAATTTATTTATTTACACTAAGATTTTTGTAGTCGTGTACTTAATTATCGCTTATAAATCTATTATTAAGATATTTTAAATACTTTGAATATGATTTTAATCACTTTCAAATCAACATTTACTGTAATTTCTGCAATATTTGGAAGGAGACTCCAAATAGTTAGATATAGTCATCCCAAAAAGAAAACAATGGCCCCCTGCTTTATCTCTCTCTCCAATCTCCATACATGTATTATTTTGTTTTTCAGAACAAAAGTGCAAACACAGCAAGCAAATTTGAATGCATTGATTGGATTACTTTCATTTCTTTAATTACCAAAGTGGAAATGCTTTTTCCCTTTTGGAGCCAAGTTTGTCGGGGTACTGCGTTTGCTTTTGAGGAATTTCATATCATCTCAGGATTCTTTTATATTAATTTCCTTTTTGCCAAACAAATTAAAGTCATTTCTCTTTGCCTCTTTCAAATTAACTAAACCTACCCGTACTATTTTGCCTCTTACATATTTCCATCGTTATTATTTTGGGTCTTTGGGTTCCTTACTTGTTCATAATCTTGCCCTCGCTCCCATTTGATTAATTTTATAGATTAATCACAACAATTGACAAGATAATACTTACATTAGGATTGGTAAATCTGGATCTCATCCCATTCATGAAATGGAGATGAAAAATCATTTCAGTCTCTTCTTTTTATATTTTTTCAGGACAAATAATCATTCTGAACTTATAACGAATCCTATTAAATCTCGTCTTATCCTATTAAATCCAGTCTCATCTCGTTGTCTCGTCCCGCTTGAATTTTCGAGAAAATTTTTTATCTTGTCCTATCCATTTTTTACACATGACATAAAAATATATCCCAAATGAGACATGATTTATCATAATGATATAAATTGTGCAGCTTATTCTATAAGCCATGATTTTTAGTTATTAGCTAGTTCTTTATTTTGTTTAATTTTATAAGTTATTATAGGGAAAATATATATATATTTAAGAAGGTTTAAGTTTTTTCCTTATAATCCCATCTCATCCAAATTTAAATTAAACGTATCCCTAAGACTTAAACATGTGAGCTCTTACCAGAGTGGGCCCTGAGGACAACCCACATATATGGCCAGTTGAGCCCCCCCCCCCAAAATTTGGTCCAAAATTAAGGGTCTCAAATCTAAGAAAAGTCAATACCCATTGCAATATTAAAGAAGTAAAAACATTTATCTTTTATCGATAAAAGACTACATATTTTAGGAACTGTCTAAGACACTTGAAAACTTAGGGCTGCACCTACCGCTTGCTTTCACTATAAGAGTTAAGTCAACTAAACTAACTAATTACATCATAAATAGCCACAACAACACTTTAGTTCATACAGTTTTAAAAATATAAGTTTTTAGTCTATGCAGTTATAAAAATGGAAGTTTTAATCATTGTCGTTAAATACTTTCATTAATTTAGTCACTTTTCGTTTAATTTTAAAATAAATTTTTATTATTTTTTGACAACTTTTGAGTTATTCAAATAATTTAACATTAATTAAATGAGAAATTACTCAAAATTAATGAATAAATTTAACAACTGAGATTACAAACTCGTATTTTCAAAATTATATGGACTAAAATGTGTTACAACAATCTGCATGGTAGTTGCATGTCATTTTCCCTTTATTTATTTGGATGGTAATCCTCTCAACCCATTTGAGCGAAGTTCAAATTCCATAACTATTATACCACCCTAAAACATATCACTAATTGAGTTAGCTGGTACCCACAACTAAATCTTTATCTAATAAAAAGATGAAATTTTTAATTCGCTTCAAGAATTTGTTTTTTAAATAAATAAATTTATACTGCATGTAATTAGATACTGTAAGCGTATTTACGGTTTTTATCGGGTATTGCAGTAAAATGTGAAAAATCAAAATTTTCTAATTTCAAAAATTTTCTTTAATTAAAATAAACTATTTATTTTAATATTGAATCCCAAAAATCAATTTTGAAAATGTCCAAAATACCTTGGCCGAAAATAGGCATAAAGTCCAAATTCTTACATTTTTATCATTTTAGTCCAAAAGTGTCAATCACACATTTAAGTATTTGCAAAACACTATTAAAATGATTAGTGTACTTCTAATATACTTAATTACATCCATGAAATGAAAAGCCCCAATTTTAGTATTAGGCATAAACCATAAATTATTTAATTAATCAAATTAACCAAATAACACTAAAATCAACTTCCAATCAAGTTTTAATCCAAACTTTCCAACATCTCAAGTGTCTCACCACAATAAAAAACACACAAGAATAATTTTAGATTTTCATAAAGTGGCATAAAAACTCTACAATGGCAACTAGCAATTCTTTAACAAAATCAAACCATAATAACACTTATTAAGCTTTAATTTTCACTACACATGCGATCTTGCTTTCCAACAAGCCTCTAACAAATAGAATCATATTCAAGAGAGAGAATTACTAAAAATACATCTCATGTATTCATAATAAGTTAAGGGAAATAATTTCCTAATATAAAAATTAAGGAAACTTACCTTAATTTCCAATTCTTCAAGCTTTAGCTCTAGGAATTTTTCTTCCCAATTTTTTTCTCTTTCCAAGGGTTTACTATTTAGGCTTTTGATTTCATTGAAGAATAAAATGAACAACCCCCACTAATATAGTGTAGTGGCCGAATTTTTGGCATGGTCAACAAGGAAAAATTAATTTTTTATTTCCAAAATAATTTTCAAAATAAAAAAAATACATAATCCTACTAATACCATAACAAAATCCACATGTCTCCATTTAATATATAACACATGTAATAATCAAAAAATGACATATACTTTATATAAAAAATACATTCAATTAATAAATAAATTAGTTAATCTTTTACAAATCACAATCTCATGAAGTGGACACCTAAATTATGTACGCATGACTGACGGATCCTCCTGGATACATCACATGATATCATGAGTATCAGTCCACACCTAATGAACAGACAGAGGTCTAACCTAAAAAGGTCGAAGACGTGACTGCCATCAAAGTGTGGAGGATAACTCATATATCCACTGTGGTATCTCAAGTCCAAGGACCATTATGCTACTTAACTCGAGAAGATTCCTATTGACGCAAGTAGATTATTTATTAGAAATCTTATGTGAGTCGTTCAGTGCTAATCCGTTATGAAAACCTACATGTCTATACGAGTCTCCTCAAACTCGTGGCTCACTGAGATAAACAATCAGAATCTAATATTTCGATATATGACATGTACCGATCTCCCGGGTTTACTTACCGATCAAGATTGTAAACTTTAACCAGAAACTATACAAGATTGATACTGTTATACTATTTCTTAATGTCAATTACGATGCTTTTGTAATTACGTTATAACTTAATCATTCACAGGTCTTGTATGTCTTTACCATTTAAATATATATATCTAAGAAATTGCATATTTCATTCATAATAAAATATTATTCATACATGTATTTACAGAAAAATACATGAGAAATTGACATGTCGAGTACCAACTCCAACAATTTCTCTCATTTACTCTAGTGCCAAAACCGACTGTACCTCATACCAATCACCTCTATAAGTTTATCAAATAACTTAGGAGGAATAGCTTTGGTAAGCAGATCTACTACGTTGTCATCACTCTGTATCTTGCATACGACAATGTCTCAATGTGACACAATCTCTCGAATTATATGGTACTTTCGTTCCATATGCTTCAACTTTTGATGAACCATGGGTTTCTTTGCTTGTGCAACGGCTCCGGTATTATCACAGTATAAAGGAATCAGTTTCTCAATGTTTGGGACTGCTCTCAATTTTGTGATAAATTTTCTAATCCAGACAGCTTCTCTTGCAACCTCAAATGCTGTAATATATTCAGTCTCAGTGGTGGAATCAGCTGTCGATCCTTATTTGGAACTTTTCCAATTGACTGCATCACCGTTAAGGGAAAATACAAATCTCGATGTAGACTTTCTATCATTATGATCCAATTGAAAATATGAATCCGTATACCCATTAACTTATAGTTCTCCTTCCCCATAAATCAAGAACTTATCCTTAAGATATTTTATGATATGTTTAACGGCCCTCCAATAGTCGTTACCTAGATTCGATTGATATCTACTGGTTACACTAACCGAGTGATTAATATCAAGTCGCGTACATGACATGGCATACATGATGCTGCCCAAACATGAAACATAAGGTAGATAAGATATTCTAATCTTCTCATCCTCGGTTTGCGGACACATTTTCTTTGAAAGATGTATACCATCTTGAAAATGTATATTAATTATCTTACAGTTGCTGAAATTATACCTTTCCAAGATCTCATCTATATGTTGGAGTTGGTGCTTGGACCGCCAATCCGAATAATGTATTATACATTATATTTTATTATTTATTAATAAAATAACTACATTTTCATTTCAAACCTTATTAATGATAATGTCATTATGCATATTAGATTGATATATGAATATGCTAAGAATGACATCGACCTCAGAATAGTCATATAGTAATACTGGACACTGGGTGGTCCGATATTGGGATAATATTACTATTATAAAATATTCTTCAAGAAAATATTCTTCAAGTAAATATTCTTAGTCGTTGGTTTTCGAATACAGTCGAATTCCTATAATCTAGAAGACTAACACATGTCGTATATTGGAATTGAAATCCAAAAGGTTTAACCCGATATACCACGAGCTTTGGAAGCTCGTATAGATGTGTGGGTATTCATTGGAGTGAATACTGAATGACTCATAGGTGATTCATAATAATTGGAAGTACACACCACCGTCAATAGGAATCTCCTTGAGTCGAGTAGCATATGTGATCCAATGACTATAGGATAATATTGATTTTGTGTGAGATCCTCCACACTTAGATGTCATGTATGTCAGAAACCTTTCATGGTCTGGCCTCTACATATTCGTTGGGTGTGAACCGATGCACTAGTTAATCAAATACGTATCAAGATAGGATCTGTCGGCCTGTATGTATATCATAAGGAGTTTAGGTATCCATGTGAGTAAGTCACGATTCTTAAGACTTTGGTGCCAAATCCGATCACCTTTGGTGGATCGCATATATCAGAAATGGTTTCTGATTAGTTGTAAAGAATCTTGGACATGTCGACATGAGATGTGCACCTCGGAAACTTGACGGTGTAATCTATGTTTCCTACGCACAACTCGGATCGCTTACAACAGAGAGATTATTAAACATATGTGATGACCTCAACTTGTATAGTTCAGAAAGGTCGTTTGTGTTCTTCGTAAATTCGGAGGTGGCCGAATTGCGTACATATAAGCTAGGTTTGTATGACGAATATATCTGAACTTAGAGAGTCCCACAATATGAAGTGTACTCGTTGAGCACTTGGACAGCCGATAATTTTTAATAATAATTAATAAATAATATTTGTTATTATAATTATCAACTAAAATAATTAAGTGTTATTGATAACATTAATTATTTATTTTGACTCAATTGGATTAATCCAAAATCACACAATGACTTTGTTTTAATTTCATAAATATCTCTACCATTGGAGGATCTTTTGGTAATTATAAATATGTAATAATAAGTGTATATGTCTTAATTTAATTGGATTAAATCAAAGTGATAGACATTTAACAAATTCATTTGCTAATCTTTATCTTGATTTAATTGGATTAAATAGAAATGGTAGACAAATGTGATTAATTACACCTAATTATACATATTGGATTAAGCCTACCTAATATTTGATTGAGACTTTTATTAATTAAAAATTACATAAGTTTTGCTATAAATAGCAAGCTTGAAAAAGATTTTAATTAAGCTAAATAAGCTTGATCTTGAGAATGTTAAGCTTGTGAAGGCTAAAACAAGCAAGTCTTAGAAATATTAGCATAAGTAAAAGAAGTGCTTGAAGAAGCTTTGGAAGTTCTCTACAATATTTCAACAAGGAGAAATCAAGATTGGATCTTGGAGACAAGCATGATAACTTTGGAAGTTCTCCATAATATTTCAACAGGGAAAAAAATATTGGATCTTGGAATCAACCTTACTATGTAAGTTTGATCTTTTTAAAGCTATGTTTTTATTAGTGAGTTATCATTAATGAAACATATAGTGATGTATTATGTATTAGATACATAATAACATAGCTTGATGTTGAAATTAGGCTAATGAATTGTGTATGGATGCTTTGGAAGCATAAACACAATGTGCTTGTGATTATGTCAAAATATTTATGTTGGACATAAATTTAAAAATTACAGTTTGGAACTCTAGATGAAAGTTTGAAGTTATGACTATCATTTTAGAATCACTTGACCACCTTTGAGTGACCTAAAATTGTTTATGAGTCATTTCATTGAGAGATTCTAATTTGATTTGTGTTTTGGATTCAAAATTTACGCAAGTGGGTATTTAGAATAAATTTATATTTTTGTAAAAATATTTGATATTTAGAAAAATATTGTTATATTCTATAACATGTGTTGATGTTGGTTTTGATATTAAAAATTAATTTTAATGCGTGTACGTGCATCGAAACTTGTTTCTATTCATATTTGGGTTTTCGAACTCCGATTCAGCCCCGATTTTTTTCTATACACTCGTAATGGAATATAATATTGCCCACTTGCACTACGCGGAGCACCGATCTGACCCTAGGGGTCTCACATCTGTCTCAATACTATGTATGTGGATTGAGATAGTCCAATTAGCTTCTTTCTCTAACTCTATATAGTTTTATGCCCAAGACATACAAAAAAAAACTTTACCCAAATATTTCATAGAGAAGTTTTAACAGAGATAAACTTTCACGTCCTGCATCATCTCGACAACATTCCCAATTATTAGGATGTGATCCACATATAGTACCAAAAATACCACCATACTCTCACTGATTTTTTTTATACACAAATGATTCTTCTGTATTATTCATGAAACTAGACAATCTAATAATCTCATCAAATCAAAGATTCAATCTCTGTGAAGCTTATTTAAGTCTATAACTGGACTTTTTAAGCTTACAAACTATGCCCAAATCTTGACTGGATGTAAAATCCTCCGGCTGTTTAATATAGATTTCTTCATTAGGAAATTCATTCAAGAATGGTATTTTGACATCCATTTGCTAATCTCGCGGTCATGGTAGGCAGTTATAGCCAATAAAATCCTAATAGACTTTAGCATCGTAACTGGTGAAAAAATTTTGTCATTGTCGACACCAGATCGATGTGTGTAACCTTTTACAATCAACCAGACCTTGAAAGTTTCAACCTTTCCATCAGACCCTATTTTCCTCTTATAAACTCATTTACAATCGACATGAATGATTCCTTTCGGAATAGGAACCAAGTCTCATACTTGATTCTGATTCATAGAGTCTAACTCTGATTTCTTATCTTTCTGCCATTTCACGGAATCGATGTCTAACATCTCTTTTTTGTAAGTCCTCGAGTCAGTATCTTCTAGAAAGAGCATATCAAGACCCATGTCTTGTATCAAAGACAAGTGTTCATGAGATCTTATAACCATACTCGACCTGCAAAGTGTGTGCGTTAAAGATCATTCACCTTCTTGAACCTCATGTTCCTCATGTGGTTCGTCAGTTACATGTTGAACTTCATCAAGTTCAACTTGTATATGATCACTTTCTTCAACTAAAAAGTATACTTCTAGAAATTGTACAAAGCGAGCTACAAACAAGTTTCGACGCTCAGAATCATAAAATTAATATCATTTTGTAATGGAATGATACCCAACAAACCTAAACTTTTGCCCTCGAGGCAAAATCTTATCATGCTGCGCCACTCTGACGTATGCAGAACAACCCTACACTGGAAAATTAGGCTTTTATATTTTACCTGAATGTAAGATTCACAAGTCGGGTAAGGCTCAATAGTGAGATTCCCAATCAAACCATTCCTAACCAACTTGGTCAAGCGTCATACGCCAATATGACCTAACCTCATATGTCATAGTTCAGTATTATTAATATTAGATCTACTTCGTTTATTAGTCCCAATATTCAAATATCTCTATATGTATGTAATATATAATGATCATTCTCATTTGGACATACAAGGATATGAATATTATTTTTATCATATAAATACAAAGAATAGTTCTTAATATTTATACAAAAATCTTATGTATCTAATATAAAACGTGATATAATATTTGTCTCATATCCTAGCATAAAATAAAATTCATTTAACAAAATACTCCCACTGGACAAGGGAATCTCATATACCCCTACTGCAACTGCATTCAAAGAGTCTCCACTCCCGAAACACAACTGCATCACTTCAGAGTTCAGCTTCCTACTTTCCTTCAGTATCTGTAATGAATTGCATATGTTAACAGGACAAGTAGAGTCTAAAATCCAACTGGAAGAAATAGCTTCGCAAGCTAAAGAGATATCAATAACGAAAAAATAAACATATCTGAAGTCGAAGCTCTGTCTCTATTCAACTATGCAGGATATTCAGGACAGTTACGCTTCCGGTGTCCTATCTTGTTACAATGATGGCATGTGTCTTCAGTAGCTCTCTTGGGTTTAGGTTTCACTATCTTACCATGAATAGCTATTTTTTTACCTTTCTTCTTCTTCTTTTCTTTGCTCTTCTTTTGAGAAGAAGCAGAAAGAGAATTTGGTTTTTGAAGGTGAGTCAGCACTCCCTTCTTTAAGTTCTCCTCAGTAGTGAGCAGCATCCTATGTAACTCAATGTAAGAATAGTGAATCTCATGCATATTAAAATTTAACACAAACTAGCGAAATGAGTTCGGGAGTAAGCCTAATATCAAACTACGCCCAAGAGTATCACTGAGTGTAAAGTCGCATCGCCTAAACTGATCGATCAGATCAATCAAATGAAACACATACGGGTTGATTGGTTGACCCTCATCCAGTCAGGAGTGAAACAGTTCCACTGCCACTCTATGAACCAAGACTTGTTCTTGATTCACGAAAATCTCAATCAGCCGATTGATCATGCTATATGCATCGATATATCAATATCTTTTCTTTTCAGCTCCTGAGTCAACAAACCAATATGTATGATCTAACTTTTAGGTCATCATCATTCTATTTTCGGAAGGTATGGTGCTCCTCAGGTGTGGACTCGGGCGGTATAGAAACATGTATCGATGCCTCCAAGATATACTATAACCTCTCGGATTCGAGGACAATCCTTAAATTCATCTTTCAATCTGTGAAATTTTCAGGCCCTTTTAGCTTATTTGTATCCAGGCGTGCCATCGAAAATCTATAATATAAATAACGAAAGAAAAAAATAGCATATAATACAATTTCATGCAATATTATATAAACATAAAATAAATCATGGATTTTTAATTTAAAATATGGCATCCCACTGAATCATGTAATACAATAATCCCTAAACAGAAAATAATAAAATAATCAAATTAAATTCTACAGCACAAAATGGATCCCATAAATATATTTTGGCTCACTGTTTTGGCACGTTCTTGTCTACGTATATTCATTATATAGACAACCATTGTCAATCACAAATTAGTGACTCATAATTTTCGGCCCTGATCATTTCTCGTTGTGACAGCTTTGACACGTTCACAATGAGGCATTTTCAAGACTTGTAAATGATAAATTCAAAATATTCATATAGTCCTGACAGCTTTGGCACATTCATGATTTATATTTTCAATTAAATTTATCTATATCTAAATATAACCGATATGAATAAATTTTTATCGACTATATCCTCACAGCTTTTGCACGATCTCGAACATAGCCATAGAAATTTAATTATATATGTATTGACAAGGCGGACCAAGCAAAATACATACACACATATAAATTACTTTAAAGCCTTATTAAAAGGGAATTTTTCGCTAAACTGTCAAACATATTAGTTAGATCCAATCTAAGAAAGCATGCATATAGGGAAAAAATTTAGATTACAGATCATATATCAAGCAAGAAACATATCATGGATTAAGAATTAGTCTGGCTCTCATACCATTTGTAAGCGTATTTACTGTTTTTATCGGGTATCGTAGCGGAGCGTGAAAAATCAAATTTTTTCTAATTTCAAAAATTTTCTTTAAACTATTTATTTTAATATTGAATCCCAAAATTTAATTTTAGAAATGTCCAAAATGTCCTTGGTATAAAATAGGATAAAGTCCAAACTTTTGTATTTTTATCATTTTAGTCCAAAAGTGTCAATTACACTTTTAAGAGTTTCCAAAATACCATCAAGATGATTAGTGTACTTCTAATATACTTGATTTCATCCATGAAATGAAAAACCCCAATTTTAGTATTAGGCATAAATCCTAATTAATTTAATCAATCAAATTAACCAAATAACAATAAAATCAACCTTTAATCCAACCTTTCCAACATTCCAAGTGTCCCACCAATATAAAAAATACACAAGAACAATTCTAGGTTTTCATAAAGTGACATAAAAACTCTACAATGGCAACTAGCAATTCTTTAACTAAATCAAATCATAATAACACTTATTAAGCTTTAATTTTCACTACACAAGCAATCTTGCTTCCCAACAAGCCTCTAACAAATAGAACCCATATTCAAGAAAGGGAAAAACTAAAAATAGATCTCATATATTCATAATAAGCTAAGTATAACAATTTCCTAACATAAGAATTAAGGAAACTTACCTTAAAATTCAATTCTTTGAGTTTTAGCTCTAGGATTTTTTCTTCCCAACTCTTTCTCTTTCCAAGGGTTTACTATTTAGGCTTTTGGTTTCATTGAAGAAGAAAATGAACAACCCCCACTTATATAGTGTAGTGGCCGAATTTTTGGCATGGTCAACAATGGAAATTAATTTTTTATTTCCAAAATAATTTTCAAAAATAAAAAATACCTAATCCCATTAATACTATAACAAAAGCCACATGTCTCCATTTAATATATAACACATGTCATAAAAAAAAAATGACATATACTTATTTATGTAAAATACATTCAATTAATTAATTAATTAATTAACCTTTTAATCAATTAATTAATTTAATTAAATATATAATGTATTTCTACATTTACATTAAATGATAAAATACATCCACTAATTATATGTGTTCCAAATCCATTTGATAATTAATTAATATGCATCTAATCAAAATTATTCATCTAATACATATACACATTAATTTAGAAATTACCAAAAATCGTATGTGTATTTTACGTTCAACCACTAAACGATTTCCGAATAATCAATATTATTCGTTATAAGTTGCCTTAGTGCTCTACGAGTATTTTCGATTATGTGAGATTTTCTAAGTTCAGATATATCTGTCACATAATCCAATTTCGTGTCCATAATTTACACACTCGTAAATTATGACGACCACAAATATTCTCGTTGAACTATACAAGTTGAGATCTTCGCATACGTATAATATGTCCATCTTAGGTATCCAGATAAATACCAGAGACATAGATATAATCGCCAAATCTCATAAAGTATAATCTCATCGACGTATAGATCTATGATTTCTCAATAACTCTTATGACTTATTTCCGAGTGTATAATGGCCATGGATTTGACAAATCGTAATCTCATGAAGTGGACACTTAAATCCTGTACGCAGAACTGACAGATCCTCTCTGAATACATCACTGGATATCATGAGCATCAGTCCACACCCAATGAACATGCGAATGTCTACATAAAAAGGTCGAATACGTGACTGCCATCAAAGTGTGGAGGATAACTCATATATCCACTGTGGTATCTCAAGTCCAATGACCACTATGCTACCCAATTAGAGAAGATTCCTATTGATGTAAGTGTACTATATATTAAGAATATTACGTGACTCATTCAGTGATCATCCGCTATAAACACCTACATGTCTATACGAGTCTCCTCAGACTCGTGGCTCACTGAGATAAACCACCGGAATCCAATACGACATGTACCGGTCTCTCGGATTTACTTACCGATCAAGAATGTAAACTTTGATAAAAAAAATTGTTCAAGAATGATACGGTTACAACATTTCTCAATATCAATTGCGACGCTTTTAAAATTACGTTATAACTTAATCATTCTCAAACCGTGTACGTTTTTACCATTTAAAAGTAAGTATATCGAAGGAACTGCACAATTCATTCATAACAAAATATTGTTCATATACGTATTTACAGGAAAATACATGAGAAATTAGCACACCGGGTACCAACTCCAACATGTATAATTTATAGTATTTCAATCATGCACAAGCAAGTGATGGATACTATCATATGATGTTAACAATTAATTCAGTTGGTAACTAGGTAGGTACATTCTGTGAGGCATTTGCTAGATTTCAAAACCATTTGGTATTTGTTTAGAGAAGTGTCAATCAAAGGAACAACACATTCACATGGCCGGCATGCAACTTAGAGAGTGGCTTTTTCTCTTTTCACTTTAAATTCTTCTTGCTAGGTCAAAGATCAACAACAGCTTCCATTATTAACTTTCTCTTTGCTTTGGGTGCTAACACTTTGATCATTACATCTACTTTTTTTTATTTTTTTTGGACAAGGAAAATCTTCTTGTAGGACCCATTTTCACGAACGGTCGGTCTGTTTACTTGTTCATTTTTTCTGCTTCATTCTGGTTTTCATTTTGTGCTTTTGATTTATGATTCATAAAGATATTCGAAATAATCTCTCTGCTTGCGGAAATAAGACTATATATATCTAGTATGTAATAGTGGGAGTTTTCGTCCACTAGGCCGCACTAAACAAATAATAAATATATGTTTTAGTGTTTTATAACCTAAAAGAACCCATTTTTTATTTATCGAAAAACATTTGAATTAATTTTTTTTTTTTTTTAAGTAAAAACAACCATACTTTAAAAGTGACCTTAATGATATCACTCATATACGATTCAATCTACACCCTCTGCCCACATTATACGAATTAGACAAAAGATCAACCTATAAGTGAGGAGAATATTGAGAAAAATATTTCACATCGGTTGAGAATTGATCTTGATCTATGGATATATAAACATAAGATAACCTTCAACTCTTAAACTTATTATTGGGTTGAGTTATACTCATAAATTTCGACATAACTATTATCACCATACTATAGATATAATAAATAATGTTTGATAGAGGTGGGCGCGGTTCGGTTTGGTTCGATTTTTGCTAAAAACCGAATCAAATCATATTTTACGGTTCGGATTTTTTACCTCTCAAACCAAACCATTAAATAACGGTTTGGTTCGGATTGAAAATTTTTTAAACCAGCGGTTTACGGATTGGTTCGGTTCGGTTTTCGGATTATTATATTTAAAACAAATTTTCATCCACTTAAATGAAGACAAAAAAAAAAAAAAAAAACTAGTCTATCCAACAAATAGTATGAAGTGTTATGGTGTAAGCTGTGACTTCAGGGAACACATGTACTCCATTAAGGATTGAAAAATGAGGCACAATTAATTCTTGTATTTTTTAAAAATTACCTTGAATAATGATGCTACCATCATTCTAATTAATAGACAAATCCAACATCTTACTTTCAAGAATAATTATGCTACCACAAAACAAAAAATTTAAGAATAAAATTATTAACAAATAAATTGAAGAATAAAAGTATTAACAAATAAATATATTAACAAAAAATTTAAGAATAAAAGTATTAACATACTAATAAAAAAAACATAAAATAAAATTAAAAGAAAAATACAAATACAAATACAAATTTTTTTTATAAAAATATATAATTTTTTTTAATTATAACGGTTCGGTTCGTTTTAACAGGTGCGGTTCGGATTAGCTCCTGAACCGAACCGTAAACCATTTGGGGTGGGCCAATCCGAACCGTTAGAAAAAAACCGTAAATTCGATCCAGTTTGGTTCGGTTTGCGGTTTGGTTCGGTTCGGTCGGTTTTTTTCCACCCCTAATGTTTGATGGCATATTTGATATTCTCACATAAACAGAAAACATTAATGGAAAAAAAAAAACTTTATGTTAATCCTAAAACATTAGATGGTCTATTTGAAGAAAAAACTCTATTATTTAATACGACTAGACATATTATATATTTAATGGTTGATAGTGTGATATCACTTATACAACAATTACCAAAATCATATTTGAATATTATAAAATAAAATAAAAAAGCCTATATAAAGCATTTTTTTCTTTAATTAAAAAAAAAATCATATTTACAAAGTATTTCTAATCATTAAAATTGAGTTCGTTCTTATCTATATATTTCATTTTTCATGATTTATTTTGCTTTACCTTTTTTAGCGTGACACAAGTAAACTAATCTCATCCACCTAGGAGCTGTAGCTTTGGCCAGCAACATAATTATGATTTGATCTTTGATCGTTGTTCATTCATTAGATTTTATATTTTCTAAAAACAAATTATTTTCTTATATAATATATAAATGAAAAGGAAAAATAAATTTTACAGACATTTTTTTTTTTGTTAACCACAAATTTTACCGGCATTATAATGCATATTATTCATTTTCGAACCGAACCAAATTAAATCAAATTAAATCTTTTCATATTAGGTGTGGTCGGTTATATAAATATTTTGATATCATTATCCTCTATCGGAGATGATTGTTTCATCAAACTTCATAAGATTTTTCTCTTAATGTTTAAAACATCCGGTTGTCTCAGACTCTTACAAAAAACATATTCCTTGTATTTGAACTCAAGACTTCAAGATCAGATTTCAGGCCCTACACCACCGAGTCACGCTCCTTGAGAATATTTGTAGCCAAACACGTATTTGACTGAACTATTTAAAAAAAAAAAATTGGTAAATGCATGTTTGGAATTAATGTTCAAATTTCCCATCAAATAATCATTTCACCAGCACTATGATTAGCATGAGTCTGAAAATAAATAAAAATAAGGTTAGCTAGAGTGATGAGTTTTGACACCAGAAACCAGAAAGAAAGAATCATCTGGAAAAGCTAACTTGTGCTTGATTTTTTTGGTCAAAAGATAAATACAAAAGAAAATAACTTTTAAGACAAATGATTCAGACTAAACCAAATATTCAAAAACACCATCATCGTTTAACTTATATGTACTATATATGATCATTTATACAGTAATATTAAATTTGGACAGAATCATGTTATGGGGAAAGGTCTCAAGATTTGCTGTCCATCCCAATGGAGGAAGAAAGTAAAAAAAAAAAGTTAATAAAAAGTTGGTGCTTATTTATTTATTTATTTATGTACTGATAGACTTGGTGTTTCTCTTGTGTTTATTTAGGACATTTATTAATTATGTGTGAGAGGTGTTAATTAATTTTACAATTAGATGCATTGGCTGCCCAATGCTTATAATTGGAACATGTTCTGATGTATGATATTTGGATTATTTCGAAAATATGTTCTTGTCGATATCTGTCTCGATGTATTATAATTTCAAGTTTAGTTCAGAAATATATTTTTTGACACACTTATAAAGTGATTCTTTACTCTCAAGTATAATAGTATTGAAGAAATAAAATAACTCGATAAATCCGAGGTCGATTTATATGGAATAGAATTAGTAAAATAAAATAATAATTCGAGTAAAAATAAAAAGACTGAATTGATTGAAGGGATGAGTAATTTTTAAATTAGAATACAATAATAAATTAATATACCGGGGCTAGAGGATTCACTCTTAATATCTCAAATATAGAGAAATCTTATTTTTTATAATATATAAATTGTCAATATTACCCAATTAACTTATTTCAGGAATTAATTATGTCAAAACATATAAAATCAATCATATAGGTAAGGGTGGCAGAAAAGCCCGGGCCCGGGCCGGGCCCTTTGATCAAAGCCCGGCTCGGGCTTTGCAATTTTGGCCCGGCCCGAGCCAAAACCAAAATATATATATATATATATATATATATATATATATATATAATATATATATATATATATATATATATATATATATATTAAATATGTTTGTAGCATTTTTATTTGTTTGTAACATTTAAATTGTTAATTTATCCATGAAACTTGTAATTTATTTGTAAATTGTCTTTACAAATAGTGTGAATGTATTTTATATTTGTATATTTTTAATTTTTTTTTAAAAAATTCAGGCCACAAAAAAGCTCGGGCCGGCCCGGCCCAGAAGACACCCGGACCGGGTTTTTCCCGGGCCCGGGCTTTTTTTTGTTGGCCGGGCTCGGGCCGGGCTTGTCAAAGCCCGGGTCCGGCCCAGCCTGTTGCCATGTATACATATAGGTGGTGACAATTTGCCCATGACATAACTGTGATTATTTCTTCCAACATGTCTGACGCTTGATTAATCATTTCAGTAATTTTTTCAGACATACCTGAGATAATGTATTCTTCTCCATTTGATTTTCTGATGAGGATTCCGTCTGCCAAAGTTTTTGGAGTGATGCTTAAAACTTGACTGCCTTCTTCTTGCACGGCCTCTGAAATACATCACATCAATCCAAAATTGCCACCTTCATATACTAAGTACATATTTCTTTCCACCATAATTCTACCTAATTCTTTTGCGGCCTCAACAAATTCTGGTTTAGTTCCAAAGCTAGATCCACAAAATACATAGATATTAGTGACTCGTCTTCTTGATTTTTTCTTCATTTTTGCACTCGCTCTTATTTGGATGTGTCAAAGAGAGAAACGACAAAATGTATTTATAGATTCTGAAAAGGGATGAGTAATAAAGGCACCAGTATCTGCAAAATGATAATTGTTAGATGAACGGTAAAATAGATCGTGAAAGTCAAAAATGTTAGATACTGTCGGTAAAATTGAAGTAAATGAAATCAAAACAGTAAATTTAATTTAATCGAAACAATAATTTAAAGTAAAAGAAATCAAAATAATAAATTGAAACAATATGTACAGATAGTTATGATTGTGGCTCACATCTTCCCCTAATTTTACGTCTAGTAATGGCTTGAACGTCCTCTATGGGTCAGTGATATACTTCCCATCCAATTTTTTTATAAATGGACAAATAAGGTATTTTAAAGTCAGATTCCCGAGATTGTATTGTTATCTTTATTTTTGAAATTACGTATGTAAATTGTGAATCGGTCTATCAAATCCACTAGGATACATATCAAAAGTCAATGATATATTATCTAATGACTCCTTACTCAAGTCATCTCTAATGGATTGAATTTTTTCTTCGCGATTATTAGACATCATTCCTAAAGAACGACAACGAGTGTTGCACGTCCAAATGCACATTTGTAACAAAAACCTAATTGTTTAGCTCTCTGTTTCTTAGCATATGTGATTTTCTCCAAATTATGTATAGGGACTCATGTTTTAACCACTTCTTTCTTGTAAGGGTTTAACCTTTTTTTGAGTGGTCGGCGTGTCCTGACATTATCTTTTAAATGTATTATGCGTGTGTATTTTAAAGGATTAATGTCTTTTATATCTTTTAAAGTCCATCTAATTCTCTGTTTATATTTTCTCAACACATTTAACAACTTACCTTTTTGATCGCTTGTAAGGGAAAAAGAAATTATTGCATGGTAAGTTTGTTTAACTCCAAGAAGTGTATATTTCAATTCTTCAGACAAAGTCTTTAATTCCAATTTGGATGCTTATTCATGTTTATCTTCTTCAAGTGTTCATAATTCCTCAAAATTTTATTTCTCTCCATCATCTTCTAGTATCTGTGTAGAATCAAGTAAAAAATCATTAGAAGTATCTGAATCTAATTGCATACTTGATTCAAGAAAAACAGTTGTACAGATTTCCATAGGGTCAGATTCACTCTCCTGATTATGTTATTCAAAAATTGGTTCAATTAGTTCAATGTTCTCATTTTCACAGTACTCATCATATGGTTGCTTGCACATATTAAAAATATTAAGTTCTAGCATCATATTGTCAAATGAAAAATTCATGATTTTATTCCTGCAATTAATTAAAGCATTAGCTATTGCTAAAAATGGACGATCAAGTATTACATGAATTGGCTTGTAACTATCTGCTAGGTTGTGTTTCTAAGACTACAAAATCCACATGGTATATGAATTTATCAATTTTTAATAACATATTTTTCACAATTTATTTTGGTACTTTAACTGATCTATCAGCAAGTAAAAGAGTAGTTGAAGTTGGTTTTAACTCGCTAATATTAAGTTGTTGGAAAACCGAAAATGAAAGCAATTTGACACTAGCTCCAAGATAAAGCAATGCATGTTCAATTTTATGATTTCCAATAATATAAGAAATAGTAGGACAACCAGAATCTTTGTATTTCAATGCATTATCGGTTGAGAGAATGAAATATACATGTTCAGCTAGAAAAGATTTCTTTTTCACCTGATGTTTTCTTTTAGCAGTGCACAAGTCTTTCAGAAATTTGGCATAATATGTACCTATTTTATGGCATCTAACAAATGAATATTGACTTTTCACATGTTTGAATATTTCATATATTTCTGGGGAATGATTCAATTTCTTTATTTTCAATGCTTGGGTAAATGGAGGTGCATGTGAAAAACCGTTATTCTCAACGATATGTGTTGGTTCATCAACCTCTTCCTTATCCTCCGAAGATGACTTATTTTCAACTTTACAAGGTTCAAGAATGGGTTTGTGGATGACTTTACCACTATGAAAAGTAATAACCGATTTAACTTGGTTTATGTGTTAACTACTAGAACTAACCTTATTGTGGTTTTAATGATCTTGAGATTTGGTTGTGGTTGTGCAAGAAATTTTCATTTCTCATGAATGGTCAATACATATGTGATTTTGGCAAATGCATCTTACAGATCACTCAATGTTTGCACATTTTAATTATTGATGGCTTCTTGTTTCTCCATGAATGCATGAAAGGTATCCTCAAGGGTTTTCCTATGAGGTGGAACATATAGTGCATAATTCTGAGAATTTTGGAAATTCTAATGTATCTGGGAAGGTTGTTGCGATGATTGTGCTTGGTTATCATTCATCCAAATGAAGTTTGGATGGTATCTCCAACCAGAATTTTAGATTTTGAAGTATGGGTTTGGATTTGTTCTCTTGAAGGTGTTTATGGAACTGACTTAGTAATAGAGACATTCTTATAGGGCTGGCAAGGTTGGGGAAACTTGTCTGACATGTTCATTTGAATTACTGATATGACATGTAACTTCTTGAATTGACTTGACATGATCATTCTTCCTCATTTCTAACGCCTCAATGTTTTTAGCTAGAGATGCATATTTAGCAGAAAGATCATGATCTTCCATAAAGTTAAACATGTCTCTACCAGATGACTGTGGTTTTACAGATGACTTATAAGTGTCAATTGTGTCACAGTGTTGTGCATTCTCTGTTATGTGTTCTAGGTAATCTAGTACATCTTCGGGACTTTTGTCCCTAAATTCACAATTACACATCATTTCCACTACTTGTATACTTTGAGGCGTTAAACCATCATAGAAGTAGGAAACCAGCCTCCATGTTTCAAGCCTGTGATGTGGACAATTGGTAAAGTGTTTCCCTCGACTCTTGTGTGATAATTGTGATTCTCCTCTTAAAGGAGTTTCTCATGTGAGAGAGAAATAATTTTTTCAAAGATTTCTCTTACAAATCATTTCATCTTCTTATGGATCATGACCTAAGGTTCAGCAGCCAAATTTTATCTTTATCATTTAAAGAAAAGGGAAAAAACTTGAGTCGAATTATATTCATACTGTAATTTTGGTATATGCAAGTATTACATACCTCTTCGAATTCCCTTAAGTGCTGATAAGGATTTTCTGATTTTAAATCGTGGAATGTGGGTAAAAGTTGGATGAAACCTGGTTTAAAATTGAAACTAATGCATCTGGAGGAAAGAAATGCAAGATGGTGATTCTATCATAGTGGGATTCATAAATTCCCTGAGTGTCATAGGTTGATTAAGATCTCCATGCTGAGACTCACATTCTGCATAATCAACTAGATTTTCATCTCGTCCAAGTGGATTTTCATTTTGGTTATCGACCATTTTAACTGACGGTGTACGTGTTTGAGACTCTCTATTTAATCTACTGTTAAATGATCAAGACCAATATCTCATGCAATTTAAATACAAACTATAAGCTAAATTTTAATTATGCAAATGCAATACTTTCAAAAAGAAAAAATAATAAATCAGTAAAAATAAAAGTAAAAATAAATGACAAAAGAAAAACAAATAATGATAGGATCCTAAAAACCTCATATAATTCTTGTCAATTCATACTCAATTGAATTTCTCATTCAGTTGTCTCAATTTCTCGAATTAGATTCTCATAAAAAATTATGAAAGAATTTCTAGATGACAATGGTTCAAGTAATTCTTTGGTGCAAACTCCATTTTAATTGAAGAATCAAGTACATGGTTTGTCTATATGTGTGATATCAGGGTACATAATTCATTTAAGATCAATAAGGACATCTCAGATCTACACAAATGCAAATAAGAAGAAGAAAATGAGATGCAGAAAATACAAAATAAAAAAGAAATAAAAAGAAAAGAAAAGAAAAAAAATACAAGGATGTTAAATTATTATTCTATCTACTAAATTATATTCCCCCAGCAACGGCGTCAAAAACTTGACACACTCAC